>JAEIFU010000601.1:0-114803 GCA_018904235.1 Lordiphosa stackelbergi
CGTACCCATTAAAAATGGGTAAAAGGGGATCCATACCAATTAGTTGTCCAATGTATGTAACAGGGAGAAGGAAACATTTTTTCCGACCTCCACCTAAAGTAAAATATATATTTTTGATCAGCATCAACAGACAAAAAAGTCGATTTAGGCATGTCCGTCTGTCCGTCCGTCCGTCTGTCCGTCTGTCTGTATGAACGCGTCGATCCCAGAGATGGTAAGAGATAGAGGTTTGACATGTGTCGGACAATGTTTTTTATCTGTACGCAGATCAAGTTTGTTTCAAATTTTGGCCACGCCCCTCCCGTCCCCGCAATTTGAAAAACGTTATATCTCCCACAGTTTGAAGATAGACGATTCGTACTTTCTAGAGATAGTTAGTAATTAGCAAAATAAATCGATTTGCCGAAGAAATGATAAAAATCGGATAAACGGTTCACAAGTTATGAGCAAAAAAGCGAACCAAGCCCCCCCGCTACCACCCTCCCACCCTAAAAAAAAATGTTGCATACTTTTCGGATGGTCACACTTAGGAACGCAGGAGCACTGTTAAACATGTTTTTTCATGAGTAACGGGTTTATCGAAGTCGGTTAGAGCCGACTTTAACTTACGCTCTCGTTGTCAATTGTAAATAGGGTATATTGAAGTCGGGCTGCATTTACATTTTTTTTTTTTTTTTGTATTTGAAATTGTCATAATTATGGAAAGTCATCAAAATTAATATGGGTGAGGAAACACCTTTCTCAAAAAAAACAAACATAAAAAAAAAAAAAATTGCTATGCAAGTTTATAAAAATATTTCATTAATCATAATAATTCGGAAAACATTTATAGAAACCCCATGCAATAAAACATACAAGTATGTGAATTTGCGTATTTGTATTTAAATAATAAATAACAGATTCTAAACAAGTTTTCCCTGATAATAAATTTGCTTTACAAATTCGAAAAACAAATAAATTTCTTGACATAGGTCCCTTATCTCAATATTTGCAATGCCTTAAAATGTATGAAAAACGTAGGGTATTAAAGTTTCGTTTTTTATGTCTTTATTTGTGATTGTAATCAAACAGCTGCTTGAAGACGTCTCTCTCTCTCCTCTCTCTTTGAGCTCTGTTTAATTTGCTTTGCAAAATCATGATCACAGCACGCTCAGCACACAAACAGTTGACAGAGAGAGAGTAGGTAAAGCTTGTCCAGTGGTTTGCTCTTTTCGCGCTTTATATTACGTAAAAAGAAAACAACAACAACAAAATTATGCCAAATGCGGCTTAACAAACACACACACACATGAACGTACTTACATAGAATACAAATGGGGAGGTCTAAAGGGGGTGGGAGGGGGTACGCTCATTAGCATGGCTCTCGGCAGCATAAATTGTCGCTGATTATGTTATTGTGGTAGCAACAGCTGCTGCTGTTGTTGTTTGCTCTCTTTCGCTCTCAGCGAGTGTGTGTGCGTGAGAGTTTGCCAAGTTTTTTTTTTTTTTTTTGTAGAATTTTCAGTTTGGCCGCAACAGTTGACTCGTCTGCATGATAAATTTTACCTGCGTTGTCGATCGTGTGTGAAAATGCTTTAAGGCAACATTAGTTTGTTTGTTTGTGTGAGTGTTGTGGTGTGGTGTGAATTGTGTACATATGTAAAAAGCTAAAGAAAATCAATATTTGATATATTCAAAAAAAAAAAAGAAAAGTGTAACGTGTTTTGGCACGCAAAACTCCCTCAACGCGTCATCTCTTTCGCACTTCCACCCTTTAACGTTCTTGGCCATGATGAAATTACTGCACGATTTTATGTTGGATGCTCGCACAGCGGAGGATGTTGCCCTCACTCAGGAAATGGTAACCAATTCAGTTTCTCGTCACTTGACGAGGTGTTAATCCAGTGACAAAAGCCTCGACACGACTTGAAAACTTTCAACTTTTTCAACTTTAAACACCTCTGCAATCTGCTTAAAACTTTTTGAAAAGTCTAATCCAAGTCACGTGACTTGCATGTTGCACCAAATCCTCCCTCCCTCCCTCCCTCCCTCCCTCCCTCCTCCTTACCCAAAAAGTTCTCCCCATCTATAAAATTGTCAACAATTGTTCCTTTTGGCCTGTTTGATTATCCAACTGACTGTCTTGTCCTTGGGTTGGCAACATTTCCGGTGCCTCGTCCGGCATTTGTTGTCCTTCTCAGGTGTTGCTGTCGGTCGGCGACTTGCAACTTCATTACATAATTTGATTTCCCCCTCGCTTTGCGCTTCGATTGTCATAAATTGAATGATTGAAATATTGAACATCCGTTGTGGCCCTTTTTGAACAGAAAAACGTTTTGTAACAGGTTTTAAATGAGCTTAAGGAAAAAAAAAAAAGCAGGAAAAGTAATTAAGAAGGTGCTACAAATTCCTCAGTGAAATAATGCACATAACTGGAAATACAAGAAGTCCATAGGAAACAAGTGTCTGCTTTGTGTTAAGACTTTGTTTATCATTTAATAGTTAATGTGCTTTCCTTTTGCTGTTATAACCTTATTTTTGTTAACCAAAAAGGTGCTCAAATTGCTTGAGTGTTTCAAACTTTCGACCATTCCTAAAAACTCTAACAAACTAGATTCCTCAGACGTCCTGAATAATCGATAGCCAATCCAAAACGGGAATGTTTCTGTCTGAAAATAAGGTTATGCTGTGAATGGAGGGAGAACTTACGTTTTAAGTTGTGCACGGAGACAAACAAACAGACGGGTACCAAAATTCACACCAACGTCATCCCCTTGCCACATAACGCTGAATTTGTGGATTCTATGAACAGCTGTTTAAGTTTTGTTTGAACCCCCAAACTTATTAAATTTATTTATTTTGACGGTCCTTAGAGAAAAAAATGTTTGAATTAGGGAATCAAACCGAAACCGTATACCGAAAAGAACCGATTGAAAATCATAGCCGGAACCCTAACCGGAACCGATATTTTTAATTTTTGTTTACCGGATATTGTTAGAACCGAAAAGAACCTAAACGTTGTACCGGTACGATTTCGGTTGTGAATGCAACCACTAGACTGTGAAACGAGCAGTTAGATTTGGCGATTTTTACGCAATTTGGCACAATTGCTAGCTTCAAAAAAAAAAGATTTTGGCTTTGCAAAACTTTTGTTCAGTGACCTGTCTGTTTGAAAATGATGCATTCCTATGTGGCCTTTTCTTAGACCCTCGCTATAATGTCAGGCTAACCACCGCACAGAAAAGTACATGTGTAACTGCTTTTACTGATATATATTCAATAATTTTATCCACTTCTGTTCAGTTGCATATTATTATAAATAAATGAGGAAAGCAGCTCTGACCCAACGACTTTGTCTGAATGGGAGATGAAGTCGATTTATATATGAATTTCTATGAAAAGAATCAGGTCAATACAGAAACTTTAGTATTTTCACAAAACAGTTTAATGGCATGAATCCTATCAAGGATTTCCTGAGCTTAAAACGTTTACAAAATAAAAATAATGTACTTAAATGGTGGTCAAAAAATTCTACAAATAAGCGTAGAACGATTATTTTCCGGTGTGAAGATTATTATGACTCCGCTAAAAAATCAGATGGACAAAAATACATTGACCGTTATCAAGCTTCGAAAAAATAATAATTAATTTACCTTCTTTGTAATTAATTTTTTTATTTGTTTATACCCGTTACTCGTGGAGTAAAAAGGGTATACTAAAGACGTGCAAATGTATGTAACAGGCAGAAGGAATCATTTCCGACCATATAAAGTATATATATTCTTGATCAGCATCAACAGCCGAGACGATTTAGCCTTGTCCGTCTGTCCGTCCGTCCGTCTGTATGAACACCTAGATCTCAGAGATGGTAAAAGATAGAGGTTTGACATGTATGGGACAAATGCTTCTTTATCTGTACGCAGATCAAGTTTGTTTCAAATTTTGTCCACGCCCCTCCCGCCCCCGCAATTTGGAAAAAAGTTATATCTCCTACAGTTTTAAAGATAGACGATTCGTACCTTCTAAAGATAGTTAGTAATTAGCAGAATCAATCGATTTGCCGAAGAAATGATAAAGATCGGATGAACGGTTCTCAAGTTATGAGCAAGTTATGAAAATGAAGTGAATTATTTTTGTTGCTTTTTAAATTATGTGCGTTGAGTTCAATCTCTTAAGATCATTTCGTCGGAAATTTGAGCTTCCTAGCTAGGCTGGTGTAGAAACGTCGAAATCACCTGCCAGAAATGAACGATGGCTTTTTCGTCTTCAGGCATATATGTTTAAGGAAAAGAAAATATTGCTGGCGAACTTTCTCGGATATGCCTACCAAGTTCTGCACATTTTGACTGAAATGGAGAACATAATATTTTGACAGATTCCATGAGAATCGATTCCTTTAGCTTTGACGCTTTGTGAGATAGCAGAAAATAAAAAGTGCAAAAGATGAAGAAATAGTCGATGCGATGTCCCGTCTTATATCTGGTTTTTAGATTTAGCTATTATCATTTCAGGTTGGAATTGTCAATTGTTGGAAGTTTTATGTTATGGGAATACCGCTTAGTGATTTCAATTGCTGTTCGACCAAAAATGTTAGAGTTAGCACAATACTGAAAAATATGTATGTTGGATAGAACAGATAAAAACTGCTCCGTATTGGCAACAAGCAAATGGCGAAGTTGTGAGCATGAATAAGGCTATAAAGACACCTCACGGGACGTCAAAAGAGAAATATACGTGGGGGATAAAGTGGTAGTCAAAAAACGTCGAATTCCCAAACAAGCTGATAATCAAATTTGACAACACTTAATACGAAATTACCGGGGGAAAGGGAAACTTTGTGTAGTTAATCGTAAAGAAAAACGAAAACCAGACTATAGACGATTCTTACGGAAAGGATTCCGTGCAGGAAAACAAAGAAGGGATGTAGTATCTTGCACTGACAAGGCAATCTGTTGGGGAAATGTTAAACAAATCAAACATATCATCTGATTTTCCTATGTTTATTTGTAATTTTCATAACTGTCAATAGTTGAACAAAACACTTATCATTTCCTGTAAGGGGTTGATCGCAGCAATATTCTCAGCTATTTGCTTAGTGTGGTTTTAGGAACGTTATACGTCATTATAACCCCAACTGCTATATCAGATCACCTTTATGGACTTTAAACCTGCTTTTGATAGAGTATCCCGAAGAAGTATTAATTATAAACTAAGCAATTTGGGGATGTCTATGAAGGTACTGCATTTCGTACAACTTTTGTACACGGATACGGAGTCAAGCTGGGCTGTATACTCAGCATTCTGTTTTTCACCTACTTATTGACCTGGAGGTATCAGTTTGTGCACTCTGTGGCATGCCGACGATATGTGCATTCTTTCCAACTCACCTCACGGAACACGAGATTATCCAGTGAAACGCTTCCGTGAAGATTTTTCATAAGCGCATAAATTAGACACAAACAGTATGCCATTATTTAGTTTCCATCGCGCTCACTGTAAATTCGCCAACAAAATACTGTAAGACTAGGGCTTTAAATGTGCCGTATGTGCTCTTACTATCGTTATGTTGTAGCGTGAGTATTTGTTTGTTGTTAGGAATTTAAATTTCTGTCTATATGGGGGGTCCACAGAAACCTCTTCCAACCAAATTTCAACCGAATTCCAATTCTTAGGTGACACAGAAATTTCTATTCGTTGGATTCAAACTTCCCGTGTTTGGTTAGGAGATTTAGCAAAGCTCTTTTCGCACTAGCGCCCTGTGTCGATGGTGGCCCCATCTACTTGAAAGGCAGCATATTAAGGGCTGCAAGTTATACCTCATGTTTGGCGCCAACAAATTTTTAGATTTTGAATCATATTTATGGAAGATATGACTTAAATTTAAATTTTGATTAAAAAATGCATCGTAAAACATATAACACAAACAAAACATTTTAGATAAACATCAAATTAACCCATAACCTAAAAAGGGGAAATTTTTTGGCGAGAGATTCTGCCCTGTTTTTAGAGATGGAACTTCAATTAGAACATCTTGTGTTCTAAATAGATTTTCTTATAAGAAAATTAAATCTCTCGAAGTTCTGTGGCACCGACGATTTTTTCGAAAGATTTACAAACCATAGAATTATAAACCTTAAATCAGAACGGTTGTAAGTTTGAATTTGTTCTGACTCACTCTTGCGAGTGATCCTAATTTTATAACATATTTTCCCTTAACTATACTCCAAACTATCAATGATCTGCTTTGGTCACTAGGTCGGATTTCCACACAATCCATGTCAAGTAATGCCTCGGCTATCCTGCTGCGAGCGTTCCTTGTCAGTGTCGCTATTAATATTTAATGCTATTACAAAAAGTTATTAATGTTTATGAGGTAACACTACGTTCGAGCCGAGTTCGTATGTATATTATATTGTGTAGGTACGTTCTAGGGCGAGAAGTTGATCTTCCGGGGCAGTCGTCTCTCTTAATTTCGCATGATTGCGCCTTGTCCATCTGCAAAATCGGTGCATGTACTGGATACCATCTCGAAGAAACGATGCGTCTTTTCATTACCGATTAAATTTTTGAGTTATCGAAGTTAGAGAAGTGTGGATCCTCAAGGGCAAGCGTCATCGACGAAAACAAATAATAGTCGGAAGCTGCAATGTCCAGGCAATACGGCGGGTGAGGTAGGACTTCTATTATCAGCTGTTCAAGTTTTTGATCGGCTGCTTGTTTTTGCTCAAACTTATCAATTGAGCTCGGTAGAGTTGCCTTGTGATGGTTTTACCTGTTTGTAGCAGCTCATAGGGCACCACGCCCAATTGGTCCCAACAAATGCACAGTATGACCTTGCCACCTTGAATATTCTGCTCTGACGTCGACTTTGGCTTATCGCCCCACCATAACGTATAATTTTTTGCGCTTCGAGCATATTCCCCATAAGTTTCTTGCAGCATGCGATGACCTTCAGAAAAGTAAACTTTCACGCAAATTGTGTGTTGTTCTCACAAAACTTGACTTATTCGGAGCACACAATTTCTCTAAATCTTACTAAAACACGAGAGAATTGAAACCAAACAAAAAATAGTTTCGGGACATCGGGAATTGGTTTTAGGTTGAAATTTGGTCGGAAAAGATTTTCATAATATAATTGGATCAATCATTTATTTTTTGGTATCAAAATTGTTTGTCACTTGTGGACGTGACTGTCGATTTCTCATGTTCTATATAGCACTAACTGGCACATAAACAAACAAACATAACATAGTAAATGTTTAATTTTTGAATTAAAATTTTTAATTGATTTTGCTTAATTACCGGGTTAGAATTGTTAATGCTTTTGTCGAGTTATTCAAGTTAGTTCCGTTACTTACTCACTTGCTCTTTTTTGTTCAGTTGTTCAATTATCACAGAGTTGGTTGGCCATAAATCCCTCTGCCATTTATCATCTAAAACCTGACCAGATAAACTAAGGTTGGCAATTAAAATACTAAATGTTGGTTTAATGTTCACATCTGCAAAATGATTTCTATTTTATTTTATTCATTTAGATACAGATACCTTTTTTTTTGTTCTTTTGGTTTTGCTTTTCCTAGTTCCATTAGATAATGGCGCTCACCAGCAGCCACAATCCCAACCCCAACCCCAATTCTGGGTTCTCTGGCCTCTGAGTTTCATAGATAAAAACGTTTTGCGGTTGCAGCAGTTAGCTTCGTTTACTCTGGCAATTGTTTTTATGCATTTCACGTAGTTTAACCCTAAAAAAAAAAAAACAGAAAGTGTGGGGGGAAAACTGAACACTGTAGGGTAAAGTGAACACACAGAGTGGCAGAAGAAGAAGGGGTTTTGTGTGTGTGTGTGTGTCGAGAAGACCATTCAACAAAATTTTTTATGCTGTCTGCTCGTACCGGTTTCGCTTTGTATTTTTTTCGTATTTTTTTTTAAGGAATTTACATGAAAATAAATATTTTCCGGTTTCAATTATAGTATTGTATGTATGTATGTGCGGTGCTTGCCTCTGACTTGAGGGGGTTTGTTCTTCCCCTCTATGTCTGGTCTGGTTTGGTCTATTTCACGGTTGATTGCATAGCCGTGACTCGTTGTCTGATTAGCCCAGGCTGAGCCTACAAAAAAATAGAGGCGTGACCGAACGACAGTCGGCATTGTCAACGATCAACGATAGATGACAATCATCACCAACGCCGATTAGGCTAAAGAATAGCAATTCAATCATAAATGGTAATTTCAATTAAAAACAGTTTTGGTGAAATTTACTGACTGACTGGGTCATTAAGGTTTAGGCTTATTTGCTAAAGCTTTGTTTTGAATACTTTGAGGAAGACAAACATAAACTGTTTCTCATTAGATGAAATTTGATTATTATTATATAAAATTTGGTGTTTGTCAACAACGCACAGCCCAAACGGCCCGTAATTTGTTTACTTATGTAGACGCGCACTAAGAGAGGATTTTGAGGATTTTGAAGAAATTTCAGTCTAAACCCGACTTCTATAAGGTACCTCATAACAAAACAGCTATGTTGATCTAATTGTGTGATTAAGTTTATATGTAACATATTTATAATCTAGCTTTTGTTATCCTTTGTCTGTTAGCTCAGGCCTGTAGTTTTAAACTTTTTCTATTGGGTTAAGTTCTCGTCATTTTAAGACACTTTTTTACCCTAAGATTCCGTAGTCTACTTTCTGATTTTTCTTGAACTGAAGTCGACAAGTTTGAAATTTAACACACAGTCTATAGAGTATTAAATTTATTCACTTATTTATCACAGTTACCTAAAAAAAAAAACTGAACATGCAACATGGCATTTTCCTGTGTTTCCCTTTGGATGGGGGGAAAACAGCAACCCAAATAAATATGCACACAGAATGTGGCGGCCATTAAATAGTGCAATAAACGCATTTCGCATTTTCAGTTCCTTTCTTTTACAGTCTGTTTATGCAAACAAACTGCAAAAATCAATAGAAAAATGTCGTAAAGACTGAGAGTCAACGATAAATACTTGCAGTTTTGATAAATAAAACAAAGCACACAATCAAAAGTCTCACTCCAAATGGGAAGAAATCAGTTTAGAATTTATTGATTATGAAACGAAAATAGTATATTCTCCGTTTCTTCCGATGCTTGCATTACAACCGTTCGACGGTCTCGGCCGCTGCAACCAATGTCCGCCAGTCGCTTCTGCTCCGTGCGAGCTGGCACCAGTTTTTCACGCCAAGCTTGAAAATATTTTTCCGCACCTGGTCGTCCCACCTTATCTTTCGCATTCCTCTTGTAGACCACTTTAGCTGGAGCTTGATCTTCCATACGGGTAACATGTCCCAGCCAGCGCAGCCGCTGTTGCTTTATGCGCTTGACCAGACTAGTATCCCCATAGAGCTCATACAGTTCGTCATTCTTTCGGATGCGAAAATCCTCCTAACGCCAATCGCCGCCTCATCCGCTGATGATATTGCCCATGCTTCTGCGCCGTATTGCAGGACTGGGATAATAAGCGACTTGTATAGCGCTATTTTTGTTCTTCGCTTGAGGTCTCTGCTGTTGAACTCCCTACTGAGGCCGTAGTAGCATCGGTTTGCGAGCGTGATTCTTCTTCGGATTTACAGACTGATGTTGTTGTCGCCAGTTATCATCGTTTCGAGGTAGACAAAGTCCTCTACAACTTTAAAATTGGAGAGTACATTGCAACAGATTGCCCCCTAGGACACTAGGTACTTCGTCTTGTCCTCTTTCACCGCTAAGCCCATCAGTTCCGACTGCCTCTCAATCTCTGAAAACTCCATGCTTACGCCCGTTTCGGTCTTGCCGATGATGTCAATATCATCGGCGTATGCGAGTAGCATTACATCTTTATTAAAGATGGTGCCCGATCTGTTGGCATTTGTACACCGGCGGAGTAAAAACTCCAATAGCAGATAAAAGAAGTCACACGATAAAGTATCTCCCTGCCTAAAACCTCTTTTGGTGTCAAAAGGCTCGGAGAGGTTTGTTCTTATTTTGACGGAGCTTTGAGTGCTTCTCAAAGGTCATCATGCAAAGTCAAACGATTTTTTGGTATACCAAAGTTAGATAAAGTTGGCATGCACCTTACCATTCTTCCCCTCCAGCCTTAACAATTCAGCGGGCACTATCATGCCTGGTGTTTTATTGTTTTTTTAACTCTTTTTTGGGGGGTCTATCTCTATGTTGTCGATTGGTGGCATTGCTACTTCTCTAGAGGCGGCATTGCTACTTCTAGAGGCGGCTTCTCCTCATATAATAATATATTTAATAACATTAATAACTCTGCCTGTCGATTCGGTGTCCAATCCAGATAAAACTTTAATTCTGCACAAAGCTTTTGTACGAAGCAGGCTTGAATACGCATGCTCCTCCTTCAGCAATGTGTCTAAAACGGCAATGAATAAAGTCAAAGTACATACAAACCAACATCTCAGGAAGGCCTTAGGGCTTATCAAATGTACTCCAGTCCCGATTATATATCACATGGCTGCTAAACTGCCTCCTGAATATAGGTACAAGTTTCTCACTGCTAAAGAGTTAGCCAAATCATTTGCATATAGTTTACCCGTATGTGACACAATTAGGGAAAATTTAGGAATAAACACCAGCTACAGTAGGGGATACAGGGAGTTTGAAGAAATCTTAGGATACATAGAAGAAGTAGGTTTAGGAGATGTACAATGAAAAAAGCTAACAGTAGACATAGACTTTTTTAAGGGAACTGCCAAAACAAGAGAGCAATTAGCGAGGCAAGTATTAGAATTCTATTTCAAGAAAAAACTTTCAATTTAAAAAGTAGAAGTTTCAATTTGTATTATACAGATGGCTCAGTAACAAACCGGCACACCAGTGCAGCTTTCTTAGAAGATTTACAGCAAGCTTTTATACAAATTAAAATTCTCATCTCTGTCATCTGAACTTATAGCTATAGAGAAAACATTAGACCATGCCATTTCTAGGAATTTTTCTCATATTGCCATACTCACGGACAGCAAGAATGTTGTAAATTTGATAGGAAATATGATAGGAAGAGCAAAGTAATTACATAGCAAAAAAACATAAGACAAGAACATCAGATAAGTGGAAATACACTATATTCCTGGACATATGGTAATAGAGCAAAATGAGATTGTGGATAGGAAGGCAAAGGATGCACCACGGGAAGGAAATTTCATGGCGCTGAAATGGAGTCTGAAGGACGCTATGTGCAACATATATAGAAGGATAAAGGATGACTAGGAAAAAGAATATTTCGACTTTGTAGCACAAAAAGTTAGAGGATATTGCGATCTCTTTCCAGCTACGATAAACAAACCTTCGTTCAAGGATAAAAAATGCAAATACAAGCCAAAAGAAATCAAACTAATCAACAGACTGCTATGTGGAAATGCCTTTGATAATTACACACTAACAAAGATGCATGTAAAACCGATAACAGATGCGATACGATACTTGCCATGAATTCGGTGAACCCTTCGCAACTTTTGTGAAAAATATCGCACGACAAGACAACGCTTCCCATCGCTAAATATGTACAAAAACATATACACGTTCTTTAAAACAAAAAGCATTGACGCCTATCAAGAAATATTCGACTTCATAGATGAAATCAACATAGCATTTGTGACTAAACAAATAATCCCCTCATTACTCACGAGTTTTGGGATAACATAAAAACACAACAAAAAAACATAAATCTGACCTTATTCTTTTTCATCTGTTCTACATGTTTTATTTTTCTTCTGCTTTGTCTTTACTCCCTTTTCTTCTCTTCTTCTTGTTCTTCGTCTTCACTCCCTTATCTTTTTCATCATTATTTTTTAAGTTTTATTGTTTTTCGTCTTTAGTCACAAATCAGCTCTTCTTCGTTTCCTCTATTCATCTTCTTTTATTCGTCGTTAATCCTTCATCTTCTTTTCTTCTTCGTCTTTACCAATTTATCTTCATCTTCTTTAAATCATACTGTACTAACTCTTTTCGTCTTTAATCCTTATCTTTTTTATCTGCTATTCTTAACCTATTCTTTATCTTCTTCAACTGCTCTCTCCTTACTTTTATTCGACTTCACTCCTTCTTTTCTTAGTCTTTAATTCTTAATATTCTCCTCATCGTTATTACTAATTCATCGATTCTGCTTCGTCTTTAGTTCTTCATCTTCTCATCTACATAGTTCCTTCTTTATCTTAACATTTTATATCTGCTCTTCCCTACCATCTCTTTATGTTCTCTTCTGTATCTTTTACTTCTCCATCTTGTTCGCATCACCTCTACTATTTTCTTTTGCACTTCTCTTCCTTCTTTTCCCCCTTTTTTGACCAATTTTCACTCTCTCTGTCTTATTCCTTCTTCTGCTCTTAAAAAATGTACAATTTTGGCATTGCTTCTGACTTTTATTCGATTTATATTCGTAAACGGAACCTGTTCCTGTTCCCTGAGCTTTCGTTAACCTGGCTTAAAACCCCGATTTCCATTTAGGACTTCCAGAGTATTCAAAATTATCCGATTCTACGCCGTTCAAATCAAATATGGGTCAGTTGTATCAAGCTTCATCAAGAATTCATACATTTGTCTCCGCAGTAAGACTCTGCACTATCTAATCCAAGTTCCCGGAACTCATTAATCCTACGCAACAGACAAAACCAGTTTCTTTTCAATTAAATCTAATTTTTTTTTTTTTTTTTTTTTTGGTGGAGGCAATTATGTTCGCTAAACGAATCTCAGAGTCGACCGACCTTCAGGCTCGTTTCATTCACAAAAAATGTATTTCTCAGATTTATGCTCATCTGAAACAGATCAAGTTAAGCTAAATTTAGACACACGAAACAAGATAAATATTGTGTACAGCAATAATAATACCAAATATAACGCACTTGACATATTTATAAATCAAATAAACAGACAAGCGGCAGCGGCGGGGGCCAAACATTACAAAATTTAACAACATTTAATTTTGAGCACGCCAAGTGGTTGACTTTGAGTTTTTGGGGTTTGCAACAACAATAAAGAGCACTACAAAATGGCCAAGAAAAATGTGTTTGATGGCTTTGAAAAATGGTACACAAAAAAAATTGAAAATGGTGTCAATGTGCGAAAAAAGACTCATGGCAACAAACACAACAGATAAACAAAATGGTTTAACAATCCAATCTCAACGACAAGGTAAACAGAATTGGCAGGGTGAATGAAGAGAGGGAGAGCTCGGTACGTTGTCAAGTGCAAAGACCTTTCGCGTGTCAAAAAGAGGCAACAAAAATGTATGAAACAAGGAAAGAATCAGAGTGAAAGAAAATTAAAAGGTACTTTTATATGTAAATATGTGAAAAGTTCAGGTAAAATTGACTTAAATTAGAGACTAATCAGAAATGCCAAGACAGTGAGAGGGTCGGGGGACACTTCTATGAATAGACATACGTAAATGAAGTCATTTATTGATTATTGTGGGAAAAGGCTGAATACTGACTGACTGATTATCAACCCACAGCCAAGACCGCTTATCCTAGAAATTTATGACTTGATCAAGGCTTCTGAAGAAGGTTTGGTTAATATTTTAAGGGATAGTTAAAACATTTATCATTATTTTTGGTAAATTCCTTTTTGACGTAGTTTTAAATTCCCAAACTTGTTGATATGACAATCAACTTTCAGCTGGTAATAAGCTGATGTATTCTTCCAAGACAATCAAAACTTCTCTTTGATGCTTGTTTCTTTGTTTTATATCCCAACTTTTGTTTAGCCGTCTCTAAATCTTAAAACAAAATGTAGAACTTAAGTTCAATTCAAAAATCATCAAATTGGTGACTTAAATGTTAACCGGTTCTCTAAGGTTCGGCTTAAAATCATTATTGAACCAAAATGTTGTGCTTTGGTACGGGTTCTGATGAGGTTTTGGTTTGTCTCTGGTCTCGTTCTGGTTAGGCTTTCGTACGGGTTGGTTCTGACTCGATTCTGGTTCGGTTCTGCTTGGTTGGGTGGTTCTTGTTCAGATTTGTGTTCTGGTTTTGATTCTAGTTTTATCTCGGCTCTGGTCTGGTTCTGCTTTGCTTTTTGTTCGATTCTTGTTTGGCACGTGTTCGGGTTCTAGTTCAGGTTATGATTTATGTTCTGATTCGGGTTCGGGTTCTGATTCTGGTTTAGGATCTGCTTTTGGTCCATGTTTCGGATCTTCTTAGTCTGTAGCTATAAAGACGATGAAGAGGAGATGAAATAGTGAACACGAAGACGAGAAGAGGGGAAAAAGGGACTAATAAGGAAAGATGAAGAAGAAAGGATGATGAAAAGAAGTTGAGGAAAGGAAAATAAGAAATAGAAGAAAATACGATAAAGTAGTAAAGATGAAAAAGAGAAAGAAAAGATGAAGGATTAAAGACGAGGAAGAGAATATAAAGGGGTCAAGACGAAGACGAGATGATGAAGAATTAAATAAAAAGAATAGAAGATGATGGAGTAAAGACTAAGAAGAGAAGATGTAAGAATTAAGACAAAGAAGAAGTAGTTGATAAAATGAAGGAGTAGAGGAGAAGAAGAAGCAGAGAAGAAGTAGTTGAGAAGAAGTAAGTAAAGAAGAAGAAGTAGAAGAAGAGGAAGTATAGAAGAGGAAGTAGAGAAGAAGAAGTAGTAGAAAGAAGAAGTAGAAAAGAAGAAGTAAGAAGAAGAAAAGAAGTAGAGAAAAGAAGAAGAAGAAGAAAAGAAGAAGAAAGAAAAGAAAGAAGAAGAAAGAATAAGAGAATATAGAAAAAACAAAGAAGTAGATAAGAAATAATAGAGAAGAAGTAAAAAAAAGAAGTAGAGAAAGAAGTAGAAGAAAAAAAGAAGTAGAAAGAGAAAAAGTAGAGAAGAAGAAGATTTAGAAAGTAGAGAAGAAGAAGAAGTAGAGAATAAGTTAATTAGAATAAAGTGAAAAAGTATGAAGAAGAAGTAGGGACCATCGAAGATAAAACTGAACTATGAGTAACTTTACAAAAACAAATAAAGAAGAACTTGATAGTTTAATCAGTTTAGGGATTAACTCAATTTGGTTTAATTCAATAATTTTTTTGTATTTTCCATATTATTTTAAAATCAATTTTAAATCTTTACTTTAAACTTTATGGCATCAATTCTCTTTTTCACTATTTTTACATGTCACCTGACAAGTTGCAGCAGAACAGCTCTGGTCAGAGGAGGCTTACACATTTTTATTTATGCAAAAGGCTGTGAAATTTACTTTTGGTTGACACAGTGTTGACTTTACCCTCCCTACAGACTGATAAGCTTTTAAATATTCAAAAGGATGAGGCAAGAGAACTGAGGCAGAGCCTCCGAGCCGGTTCACCTGTGTGTGATGGTTTGACGCATTATGACAAAAGAAATAAAAATGAAGTTAATTAGCTTTGCCACAATTGCGAATCGGGGGGGGGGGGACTTGTTGTCTGATTTTTAAATCTCTACTTGACGAACTGATGAAGCAACTTTAGTCTGTCTGGAGCCCGTCTGACTGGCCATACAATTTATGCAGTTTGTCAACTAAATGGCTTTTAAGTTGACGAAGACGGCTAAGACATGTAGGTAAAACGAGTATTTGAGTGCTAAGAATGCATTGTTTTACACTGACTCTAAAAGTTTTAAAACAAAGCCAAAACCAATCATTAAAAATCATAAAACAAATGAAAAGTGCGAAAAAAACCAAATAATTACCCAAGCAACAACATTGCAACATTTCGGAAAAACAAACCAAAACCAAAACGATGGCTTACTTGGCATAATACATTCAAAGTGGGTCAGTCGAAAAACTGAATGAACAATTTAAAAAATAAACTAAATGCTTTAATTAAATAATCAATTAATATAGGAAAAAAAAATTGCGGCGCCTAGCAAAAAAAAGAAAAAAATGCTTCAAAAGCATTTCTTTTTAAGTTTTTAATTATGATCAAAAAATATGCAAGTCAACAATAACAATAACAATCACCTCCTCCTCTCCACTCCCACCCCCACCCACCAAGCTAAGAAAAACTTTGTCAAAAGCAAATCGTTCATTAACTTGTCCTTGACTGTGAAGAGACAACAAAAAGCCAACACTAATACACACAGCTGCTGTCTGTCTGAGAGAGAGAGACGACTAAAAAAAAGAGAGTGGAAAACCGGCCTCTAAAACATGCGTGAGAGGCAAGACAAAAACAACACACAAACACACACAGAATAAACCGAATCTTGCTCACAAAGCAAAACGCACAAAACGAAGAAAAACAACCAACTTGGGGGGGAGTGCGGCCAGCAATGGAGTGGGCGGGCGGGCAGGCAGGGAAACCAAAATAAAACCAGTCAGGAATTGAAGCCACATTTTTCTCAACTTTTTATTTATTTTGTACCAAATGGCCCAAAATTCAAAAACAAAACACGGAATAAAAATCAAATGTAAATGCGGATTTGAAAGTGGTTTGGTTTGGTTCTGCGTAATAGGAAATATTTGTCAAATAATTTACGTCTCTTGCCAAAGATTTGCTTAAGCCAGGCTCCAAGTAGTTCCAAAATAATTTGCCAATTTTGATACAAACCAATTGACCCTAAATAGGCCCAAACTTAGGAAACTTTTCGGCTATTTTTGATCAAATCGCTTACGTATTGGAACCATTGTTTTAGATTTCAGTGGTGCAAACTCTGTAACACGGTTTATTCCCTTTACGTGTCATTTTCGAGAAAACTGAGACTAGACACACTTTTACTTGGAACTTTTTAAAAATTATGGCTAAAGGAAAACATCAGACATTGTATTCCAACGATTTTTCGAAAAATTTCTTGATACTGGAACACTAGAGAGAAAAACAAGTGAGAAAGTCGGCTCTGTACCTGGAGTAGAAGCTGTATGCAGCGCTGCTGCTGCGCTCATCTCTAAGTTTATCTCTCTCTGTTTGTTAAATGAACTGCGGTGTTAGTTGTGGGGAAGGGAGGGCTTTTGGTCTTTCTTCGCTCATAACTTGAGAACCGTTCATCCTTTCTTTCTCATTTCTTCGTCAAATCGATACATAATGCTAATTACTAACTATCTTTAGAAGGGTACAAACCCTCTTCTATTGCAAAAAACTAAATATACTTTGTGTACCTTCGGTACAGAGTATAAAAAAAGGAACAATTTCATGGGAAGATCGCGAGAACGAGACCTCTAAGACCGGTCTAAAATTCAGTTGACTATTGCAAATGATATTTCGTTCGGCTAAAGGAGATGACCTTAATGCAAAGGACATCTGCCAAAAAGCCGCTTAAATTGGGCGATAATTAGAGTGCATTTGCATCTGGTTCCCGGATGATTCCATATCCACTGACAATATAATCAAATTTGGGGATACCTCAGGCTAGCGAAGGCTGAAATTCATAAGGTTTCAGTGTGCGGCTTTTGTTTTGGCATTGGGTCTACATCTATACCAGTGGCGTACGCAGCGGGGGTTTCGGTATATATTTCAAATCCAGATCGTTATCCAACTCAATTAGACCAGCAATTTGTAAGTTCAAATTTGTTGCTACCTTGGGAATCATATCACCTTTTAAATGTATATTGTCTTTTTTGTATCAGATGCTCCGTGGGCGCACTATGATTCTAAGTAGTTCAATTTTATTGGGTTACAAAAACCCAAGTGGACCCAAGTGGATGTGTTCTAGACGCTGCCTAGATGTCTAATTTTTAGTTTGGGAAGCCCCTCGTATACGGTTTCTTCTCTTTACATGTCATTTTCGATGTCTCAGTTTGCTAGAAACACTTTTACTTGGAACTTTTTTTGAAATTATGGCTAAAAGAAAACATCAGACCAAAACTGAAAAGGCATAAATGAATGTATGGCGAGGATTTTTTGAAAAATTTCTTGAGACTGGATCACTAAGAGAGAAAATTAAAAAAAATACGGCTCCAATAATTTATTCTCCCATCCTGGCGATTGTTGAGATAGCATAGCAATAATGTGATCAGAGAAAAGCGATTCTTCAGATGCATTAAATGATGATTCCTAAAAGAAATATTGTAGTAGTGGTGTTTTTTTTTTTTTTTTAGTTTAGAATGCCCTATTAGTAGACGAGTATTAATCGACTTAGTTTTGAACCGTCTGTCCATCACCTTACACTTATCCAGTGTTATTTCGGTTAATACACCTGGCTGCCCGGGTCGTCCCCAGATACGAGATCGTTCGCCTTGTAGTATGGAGTAGTCTGATATATCCAGAGCTATTCCATGATCGTTTGCCAGGCACTGTCATTTTTCAAAAAACTGCCTTGTACTGCTTTGCAGATATTTCGCGATTATTTTTGGTAACCTGGTATCCGGCTTCGTCATTATTTTTCTTATATAATATATGAAAAGTGTGCATGCAATGCGTCAGTGTGTAACAGCGACAGTCCGGTTTCAAGGTGAATTGCGTAGTTAGGTGTACTTCTGGGTAAATGAAAGATTTTTTTATATGAAGTGACGCTGCAGTTTCTCTGTTTCCTCATAATACGTATGTCCCCAAATTTGCGTCGCATACAACATTATCGTGCTCACCTTAAAAAGCTTGTATTTTACACATGGTAGTACATTTTGTCTGCCAAGACGGGAGTTCCAAGTGCGACAGATAGTTTCTGCTGTAGATGGATGGAGTAATTTAAATTTTGCGTTACTGTGACTCCGAGGTATTTAAATTCTTTTACGACCTTCAAGAGTTCTCCATTTAAATTCCAACTCTGGTTGTTTGCTGCACGTCCTCTTCCATCACGGATGACCAGCACCTTGGTCTTATCAATATTAACTAGTAGGTTCCAACGTTGGCAGTAAGAGAAGAGCAAGTCAATCATCTCCTGTAATTTGTGAGTTGAGTCTGCCATTATCACCATGTCATTAGCATACATTAAAACTTTTATGGTATGATTGGCAGAGGTAATACCACCTGGGAGAACATTTGTTATGTCGTTTATATAGAGTGAAAAAAGCAGTGGACTGAGTAGACATCCTTGTTTCACCCCTGTGTTGTTGCCAAACCAATCTGAGAGCTGTTCTCTACAGACTCCGAATCAAGCTAAGAATTTTTGACGAGACTCCTAACCGGCTGAGCTTAAGCAAAATGTTTGATCTGTTTACTGTATCGAAAGCGGCTTTGAAGTCGATGAAGCATAGATACATCTTTTGTTTTCGTTCAAGATAGAACTTTGCTATTGCTGTTAGTGAGAACACACTGTCCACCGTTGAATATCCACTTCTAAAGCCGGATTGAAATTCGCTATCACATTGTTCTCATTCACCCATGGGGTGAGCCGCTCCAGTATAACTGATGTGAATACTTTCGTAAGGGCGTTTAAACACGATATCCCTCTATAATTGCTCGCTAATTTGGGGTCACCTTTTTCAAAAAGCGGGAAGATTACACTCTTTTTTAAACTAGATGGTACTTTTGCGGCGTTAAATATCCTATTGTATTCGTCAGTTAGTGTGTTGAATATTTCGGGCGGGGTTTCTAAAGTTCGCCCAATCGGAATCCGATCTTCACCGGGAGCTTTATTTATCTTTGCTCGTTTCACTGCAGAGCTGACTTCTGCTAAACCTTTCGGAGCATCAAGTTGTTCATTTGTAATAAGTGGAAATTGGATATCTAATCTGTTGCCTACCGATGGGTTATACAAGAAGCCGGAGAAATGCGATGCTAGATCTGATGCCGTTGATTTTATATTAGCCCTTGCTGTTCTTACATTCAAATAAAAGAAATATATGTTGGATGTTAAAGCTCAGTTTATTAATAATTTAAAACAGTGAGCCCATAATAGAAAATTGAAGTGACATAAGATACATGTTAATGCAAAATTGTACGAAGGAAACAATCTCATCATCTGCATAGCGGTTGTATCCACGGCTAGCTAGTTAATGCCTAGCCACTAATTGATTGTCAAACTTCGCTTTCATCTATACTTATAAATCTGTACGCCCGACTGACTGACTGACATATTATCAACCCACAGCCAAAACTGCTTATCTTACAGATCTAAGTTTTGACATAGACCAGAGATGGGCGCGTCGCGACGTTCTTATGCACACGTGCATTGCACATAATCACATGTACGCTTTAAGCATTGAAAGCTATTTATAAAACATGAATGTTGGGCACGCAAATTGTGCTTGTATGCGTGTGAAAAGTGTGACGATATGTGTGCATGCCCATCTCTGACATAGACCTTCGTTTAGTTATGCAAGCGCGCACTAAGAATGAAAATTTGGAAAATTTGTCCGCGAAATTTGTCAAAAAGCCAAAGGAAAGTTTGTATGGAACACATAAGAGCCATTAAACCATTAAATTAAATCTTATGGCAATATTATCGATAGCTTTACAAATTTGTTAACCGTATTTTCAAAATAATGAAGTTGGAATTTCACAAAGCTAGCAGCAATAAAATGTACATACTTATGTAGCGAAAGAAAGCAACTGTGGTGCTCAGGCAATATTTTGGACTATACAGTTTTGCTAAAAGCGCGAGAGAGAGTGAGCATGAGAGGGATCGTCCCACACTCATACAAATAAGGTATGTGTGTATTACAAATATGCCATGCATCTCTTGGCTCTCTGAGACAGATAACTGCTGCTACCTGTGTTCTAATGACTGAGGGGAAGGAGTGGAGAGCGGTGGAAGATGGAAAAGCGGGGGAAAGAGTGGTAAACGGGTGAAGAGGGGGTGGGGAAAACGGAATAGCCCATTTGAATTGAATTATAATTGAAGACTGCTGATGCTGCTCTGAAATGCACAGACTTCATATAATATCGCTGGATACAAAATTCACTATGTGGTCGTGCGGGAGAGGTATGTTTTCAGCATCAATTCGAATCACGAAAAATTTTTGGCCTCTCTGTTATCAGAACTATTATTTTTTTCTCTACAACTTTTCTGGATTATAATAATCAAATTAGCAAGTTTTAGCCGGCTCGAGGTCGTATGATATTTCCACATAACTTTAAACACACAACACCTCATATGAGACTGGTCAACTATACAGTTGTTTCAAGAACAATCCGGTTCTATGTTCAGTAGCTTAAAATTGCAGTCAGTATGAGTGCAAAAACCAACAGCCATATGACATCGAGCTGGCTAAAACTTTCTACTTCGAATTACATACATTTAGGACCGGTTTCATATCTACTATATAAAGCTATCTTTCACAAAAACTAACACTTCTAAAACCAGAGTAAATTATTTATATGACACATAGCAGCTATGTGGAAAAAGAGAACGCGCTCCTAAATCAATATTTGTTGCTTATTATGTTTCTTAGTTGTAAACTCTTTTGCTTCTGTATAGATTGTCAGTGTTTTGACTGCAGGAAGGGAAGACGGCCGAATAAAAACCCCAATCTACACCACAATTATACAACACTCAACGGATACAACAATGTAGGATACATATTAAACTCTCTCATCTCAAACGTTTATTTTCCCGGCTACAAAATAAATTCAAATGCTTGACTAAAATTTTTATTTGCCAAGCTTATCAAATCATTTCATTTGAAATTCGCACTTCATTTCAGCAAATTTAATTTCGTTAGATACTTTTTACTCCGCCCCCTCCCCATAAAATCCCCTTACGCCATTCGATTCTGCTTAGCAAAAAAGAAATACATATATGAAATTCCAGGAAACTTATGAAAAGTTGTGACCAAGTTGTGTTGTGTGTGTGAAAGTTTGACACGAAGTGGATTAAGCTAAAGCTGACAGCTCCAAACATTCCTAATTTATGTTTTTTTTCTTCTCGCTTCTTACAGATTACCACATCCACTGCAAAGAAATTGTGGGAGAAATCGGATGGTAAAAGTGGTACATCCAGCACATCGGGTGGACCATTGAATCCCTTACAAATTCCGGGTGTTAATGATCATTCGTCAGTGTGGAAAGATCATACTTGGTCAACACAGGGTGAGAATATATTGGCACCGCCAAGATCACGTTATCCACATGGTGGTGCTTCCGATACATCGAATAGCGGCAATGCGGGCATATTGAGGTGAGTGAATAATGTTTAATGGGAAGGAGGGAAGTTGGATAAGATATTCAGGCCTGTTCACGGAATTGGTTGGCGTATCTTTTTGTCATCAAAAAGGTCGACTGAAGTTTAATGGGGTTTTGAAAAAGGAGGACGAAGAACATAGTCAGTTCCGTATGATTTGATCGGAATCAAAAAAGGGGAACAGGCCTGATTAAGAGTTTTCCAACTTGTTTAATACCTTACATATATCTTCGACTTCTTTAGAACGACATAATTCCGCCGCTGTTATTTTCAAAGCTACTTAACTTATACCCACAAATTTTCAAATAAATTCCCTTTTATCGACAACTCAAATCGTATGGAAATTGTGCCGTTTTTGGGTGGATCGAAATCAAGTAGTTTTCAAAATATCAGCGGCGGAATTATGTCGTTCTAGCAATGTCGAAAATATGTTTCTTAAAAAAGTGTTGCAAACTGCCGTGCTTTCATTTTCACTTACGCAAATTTTTTGCGAATTTAAAATCGCAAAACTGAAATCGTGAAAGTGAAAATGGAAGCACAGCTGAGAGTCTTCTTACAATTTATTAACGAGCTAATGTGAAATCTCTCTCTCTCCCTCTCTCTTCACAGTCCCCGCGATTCGACATGCGTCAAAATGGTTGAATATGTTTTGGGCGGTTCACCCACCAACAAGGAAAGCCCACTATCCGGCTTGGAGCCGCGTTTGCGCAACTTGAAATTTGACGATAATGATAAGGTAAGTCTTGGCCCACCACAAATCCCCACCCTACCTCTTAATCTCTATTTTAAACTCTTCTTTTTCTTTCATTTTTTCCAGTCACACGATGATAAAGAAAAGGCAAATTCTCCGTTTGACTCAAATGGCTTGAAAAAGGACGATCAGGTCACAAGCACAAATGGTGTTGTTGTCAATGGCATTGACGATGACAAGGGATTCAAGTGAGTAGTTTAATGACTGGACAACTTTTATGGCTCGCCCTAAGCAGGCGGCGCGGTGGCATTGACATTAGAATGGTCAGAGAAACTGGTTTAGCAGCAAGTCTCTTAGTCAAGTGCTGGCTGTTCAGCTTGGCCTGTGTTATGTCAGTTCTAGTTGTGGTTTCTAAATTTTGAGTTCAAGGTTACAACTTTCTTTGTCCAAGCTTTCCCTTTTCTGTTGTTTAGTCATCGTGAGTTTGCTTAAGATTTTAAATTGAAGGGGAAGGAAATACACAAACGTTTTAAAAACGAATTCCTTAAAATAGGCACAGATCAGAAATATCAATTAGTGCTCGATCAGGTTTATTGCGTACTTGTTTTAATTTTGCTTAGCCTTTTTGAAGTGATTTCTAACTGCATTATTATCAGAGGTGCTTGGTTTTGCACCCAGCTATAGCCTCGCGCAATTTGAATTTACTATAAGGATGCGTACTCAGCACAACTGACGTCTTTTGAGTTGCCTTACTTGTTTGCTATCTCTTGCTACCAGATGTCTTTCAAACCAGCTGTTATCTGTCTCAGGGAGCAAAAAGAGCTTTCTCTATCTAATTCTTGAGGTTGTTGTTGCTTCAGAAATATTTTCTTCAGTTTTATTGGTGTCTACGCCGCCTTAAGTTTGCTCTGAGCAACTCTGTACGCATTGCGTGCTTGTTATTTTGAGCCAAATCTATAAAGGAAATGATGTTTCAGAAGCAACAGAACAAGCATAAAACTTATTTGATTTAACATCGTAACAACTTCTGTTTTATTGTAAAATTGTTCGATCCATTTTATCGATAGCATACTATATTTAAAAACGAGAAAGGGAAAGTAACTTCGTCTGCACCGAAGTTTTGATACACTTGAAATAGCTTGTCACAACGGTTGCGACTTGACCAAGCTTCGCAAATCAGCTTAAAAACATGACTTATTACCCATGACCGTGTTTGAGAGCGATATTTGAGAACAAAACAGTTTTTCTCACTAAAACCCATTTTTCGAACGAACATTTGTATGGCAGCTACAAGAAGTAGTCATCCGATCCGGTCGGTTACGACATATTATCAGCGTGCAGTAAAAAGAAGACTCTGTGCAAAGTTTCAGCTCGATAGCTCCAAAACTGAGGGCCTAGTTCGCGTAGAAACAGACAGACGGACAGACGGACGGACGGACAGACGGACAGACGGACGGACAAAGCTTAATCGACTCAGCTCGTCATGCTGATCAAGAATAAATATACTTTATGTGGTCGGAGATGATTCCTTCTATGCGTTGCAAACTTCTGGGCAAAATTATAATACACTTTTCAAGTGTATAATAAGATCAGCATTGCTGGTTTTTGTATGTCTACTTTATTAGCTTAAAATCGGGTCTTTTGGTATCGAGCCAGAGACCAATTCCAAATTGGAATTCTTTAACTCTTATAATCTCTAAGATCTAGAAGTTCATGCAGGTAAACGGACAACCGCACTGGCAGTATGAAATCGTGTCGGTTATGGGTGCTTACCAAGATAACAGAATATGTTATTAAGCGTGTTCAGCAGCATAAATCGATGACAAAAAATTGACTATTTTTGTTAGATTGTGCTGGTGAACAGGCATGACGCGCAATCGACTTTGCAGAGGACGTCGTTTCGCCAGTAGCTCACGGAAATTCGTGCAAGGCTCTGAAGGCTATGCTGGTTGTTGCAGAGGAGGAGGACAGCTTGAAAAGCCGCCACTCCAAAAAGAAGAAGCCCTGCGTACGCGTCGTAAACACCTCATCTGGGTACATGGACACCTCAACACAGTTTGTCAAGGCACTACCATTCAGCTCCTTCCAGAGAAGAGCTTGATAGGGATGCCCATGTCCTCAATCTAGATAATCACAAGGAATGAAACCCGGCGCCTGGTTACGGAACGATGGAATAACCTTCCGGCTTGCGCTGTAGCTAGGGTCACGTGGTTCTCGTTTAACCTGAAACGGAAAACATTTTACTTCTGGTCTGGGCCATAACGGGTCACTGCCCTATTGGCTCACAACGATTTCTTTAGAAGAACAGGAGGAGATTTTACTTCATCTTTTTTGCCATTGCACAGCTCTAAGTAGAAGGAAACTCAAAACTTTTGCTCACTCTACTAGTTGGGACAGTACAAAAATATAGAATGTACAAATTCAAGGACTATTTCATGATGTCCCGTGCATCGTTAAGAACTCATGGCTAGAGATGGGCTCGCGACGGGATTCCAGCGGGACCCGAGAGAAGTAGGGGATCAGGCGCGACGATATTGAAAAAAAATTTATTGGTCGGGATCGGGACGGGGCGTGAACGAATAGTCCTTATTCGCCCATCTCTGCTCTTGGCTTATTGCCTCTTTGTTAAAATTAACATTTTCAGACCCTTTTTGCGTGGATATTCGATTTAATATGCACATTCTCGCCGGGACCGGGCTTACAACAAACATTAGATGGCTTAGGAAAACGGCAATCATAAATATTTAGTAGTCAGTTCTTAATTATATTGTTTATTGTGAAAATTCAAACCTTCCGCCAACAAAAATATATCGAGTACTTTGTTACCTAAAAATTCTATAAAAATCGTTCACCAGCAGACTAAGACTTATTCATTTATGTTTATATGACTCTTTTCTTTTAATTGTTTTTTTTTAGTAAAGGAGCCTTTAATAATTCCAGTCGATCGAATTCGGAAACGATAAATGGCCTGTATATATACGTTAAGGGAACGGCAATAAGTTGAACCTGAGTTCTTTCGAAAAACGAAACAGAAAAAAGACGTATTAGAATGACAGCCAAGAAAAATGTAAGAAATCGACAGCGATCGAGTAAAAAAGCCTTTTTTCAAGCTCTCTTCGCGATCTCTATATATTCATAACACTGTGCAACACTAAAAAGTTCAGAAAGGGTATGATGGAAGTATAAAAACCATGTCTTGGTTTGCTCTGATTAGCTGCCGTTTTCTGTATTATTGCACTTTGAACTTTTCAGAGTAGGATTAAGGATTCCATATCTCGAAAGCTTTTTGAATTTTGCATTATGTCTTTAGCAAAGATGTTGCTCTTGGCTTGGCCTACAAAACTTTCTTTGAAGCATATCAAAAAATTACATCTTCATACTCAAAATTAAAAACTAGTCCAAAAATCAAAGTTTTTACCACTTTGTTACAGTTTTTTTTTAACTATATCTTGAAACCTGTTACAAATTTGGACAAGTAATACGGGACGAAGTTGTAGCTTAGACCAAAATAATCAAAGCGTTCAAACACACTTTATTTAATTACTCTTTCATGTAGTAAAAAGCCAATTATTATAATATTAAAACGGGAAGCAAACTTCGTCTGTGCCGAAGTTTTTTATACCCTTGCAAATGTTTTAATACATCAAAGTTTAAGAACGCCAGCATTAAAACAAACAATTTTTCTAAATAAAACCCACTTTTCCTATGCTAGTTCCTATGACAGCTATAAGATATAGTCATCCGATTTGGACAAAAACTTCCTAATCTATGTGAAAGCGTATAGAATTAATAATTGCTGAAGTGGGAGCCGTTAACATTAAAAACGAAAAAAGTTTTTCTCACAAAGACCCACTTTTCGACCGATAGTTCCTATGGCAGCTATAAGATATAGTCATCCGATCCGGTCGGTTCCGACATATTAGCAGTGTGCAGTAAAAAGAAGACTCTGTGCAAAGTTTCAGCTCGATAGCTTCAAAACTGAGAGACTAGTTCGCGTAGAAACAGACAGACGGACAGACGGACAGACAGACGGACGGACAAAGCTCAATCGACTCAGCTCGTCGTCCTGATCAAGAATATAAATGTTTATAAAAGCCAATATTATCGGTAAAAAAAATAACAAAAATTTCTTTAGTTACAATTTTTAAGTAATAATAGTTAAATCTATTTTATTGGGCTCTGTAAAATTAGACCGCGCGCCCTTTCAGCGCCACAGGTGAAAATTTGATACAAGAATTTCGCGCGATTTTTTGAGCTTTGGTTGAAATTATACATGCTTAAAGGGCCATAACTATATGAAGGACCTACTGAATCAAATTGGTATGTTCCAATCGTTTGTTGATTTACGTGAAAGCAAAGTTACAAAAACAGTACAAAATGTGGGGAAAACATGATTATTTTACGACATTTTTGCAATTTTGAGTTTAAAGATGTGACTATTTTGACTTGCTACTTAGAAGTGTTTTGTAAACCAAGACAAGAGCAATAACTTTCTTTAAGACGTCAAAGCGAAATTCCACATAGTTTACGAGTTATGGAGTTGCAAGTGTAAATCAAAAGCCGAAAACTTCAAAACGCAATAACTAGAAAACGGTAGCTAACCAGACCAAACCCAGATAGGGTTTTTATACTTCCATCATACTCTTTCTGAATTTTTGGTCTCGACCGTATCAACTTTTTAAGTTGAAAAGTGCTATTGAGTCCCTACGATGTAATTAAATTCGTTATTTCCCCACTTATTGCGCATTTATAATTATAAAATAATTATAAATATTCCCTGGGAACACGTCTTTTTTCACTTCATAACATTTCTCGCATTTCTTTCTCTCGTTTGTTCAACGATCACCATGCTTTCGGGGGTGACTTTGTTTTTCCCTTTCGTGTTCAATCTCCACGCCTAAGAGAGCTTGAACCATTTCACGTTATTCCGACTTTAAGCCTTACGAATGCTGAAAAAATAACGTGTGAGTTTTTCATGCTGACAAATGGACTTATTTCATGTTAAAAAATTATGTGGTGACTATTCTCGTGAAATTTCAAGCCACCAAATGTACTTATTTTGGGTAAACCCAGGCTGCAAAGTCAGACTGGAAGAGCTCTCTGCAGACTACTGACGTTTTACTTGCAATTCAGTGTTTAACGATTTACAAAAGACGACTGACTACGGCTTCTAAAAGCTATATCTAAGAGTATATGCTCAGTTGCAGTTGCAACTTTTCTGCTCACATGGCCGATCCATGGCTTAGAAAAAGGGTATTTGAAAGTCGTATTTAGCCCAACTTCCTTTTAGAGTAACAGCAGACATTGATGATTACTTTGCAAGACTTTAGAGCTCAGCTCAGGCCTATAACAAAATAAAACCAGTCTCTGTGGTTATTACTCTCATACTCGGTCGCCTCTCTCTCTGTCTCTCACTCACTCACTCACTCTCTGCCGGTTTCTCTTGTTGTGGCAATTTCATTGCCGGTCGGACCAAACATGTTTCAATGCCAAACGTAATAACTGTTATGATGTAAGTAAAGACAAAAACAACAACGACAAGTGAGCCGCCGCATTTTCTATACGTTTTCGATTAGTTTATGTTTTTATGTGAAGATTTCTTTTTTGTTGAGCGCGTTATAAAATTGAGTTGCGAAAATAATTGAGGTAAAAATAAGTGGACAGACAACTATGTACTACCTACCACCTGCCGCCAGTTGACCCAGACTATAACTCTGGCTCGTTGCCTTGTAGCCTCGTTTTGTGTTTTGGCTGACCTTTTTGGATGGTGGTAATTGGGGGTCTGCTTTCTTTTGTTTTTTTATTAACAGAAAGTGAAATTTTGGGTTAGACGCGCTGAGTTATATAACAGTTGGGGGGACTAGAACTATGGGTAACTTTTGCCTAGCAAAAAAATAAGTAAGTTCTGACTATCAGAGAGGCAGAGCGATAGAGGAGAGAGAGATGTGCCTTGGATTACTTGACTTAATTCCCCCCCCTGCTCTTCACAACATTCCTTTCTCACTCGTTTCCTGCTCCCTTAACATTTCAACTGCTCTTCCTCTTTAATTAAAGTTTGTGAAGCACTGGCCTCTTAAACTAAAATGTTAACGACGGTCACTGTTTAAATCTCTCAGATTATGAATGTGAATGACCCGTTGCCGGCGCATAGCAATTACAATGCAACTTTTTAGTTAGAAAGAGACAGCTGCATTATCTATCTAAACAGTTGCAGAGTCATTGACTTGAAGTGCAGTGGGTTAAAAGCGCGAGAAAGCAACAACACGAGATGAATGAATGGGAGCTTGTATGTGTGTGTGTGTGTGTATTGTGTGTGTGTTACAAACAGCTGCTTCTGACATTTTGATTTGCATTTAATTTGCATTTTAAGCGCCGCTCATTAAACTTTTGTCGCTTAAAGTTATTGTTTTTATTGTTTCATTTTGAATTATTTATGAGCCCCTGACGTCATTAGCTTGCTTCAAGTTTGCTGCCAAAGTCTTTTGTTTCACAGTTACTAACAAACTGTAAAGCAATTTTATTTGTATTTAAGAGGCAAATGGGTTTTGATATGGCTTTTGTTAAATTTGTCTATTTTTATACAAAACTATGAAACTTCTAACGGTTTTATATCTGCTTACAGTTTGTGAGCCCGCCCTCATGTGCTAAAAAGTCCCCACTTTTAGTTCAAATGGTTGTGAAACTTGGCTAGGGTTTGACTATTGACTAAGGTATGAGTCTTGGCTAAGCGATGGACACAATAAGTGTAAAACTGTACAGTTTACTTAAGAGCATGTAAAACTGTATGACTAACATTCGAGCGTGTAAAACTGTTAAATGTTAAGCCAGCTCATGCATAGTGATTTAAAAACTGTGACTGGGACAGGAATAATTTACTTGAGCACCTGAAATAGCTAAGATATAGGGATATCACATCCTTAATGACCTCAGAGCTGATTTTCAATCTCTATAATGAAATAAACTAATGAGAGCGTTGATTTTATAATTACCAAATTAATTCAAATTGCACCGACTTTGTATTAATAACTGTAAGGGAAAGTAATTCTCAAACCTTAGAAGTGTGTATCAAGTGGCTCTAAAACTGTGCAGAGCTAATTGAAAAATTGCCACAAATCTCAAAATCGCGCAATTTTTTTGTTATATCAAATTTTCATTATTTCTTAATGTTTTACATAGTTTCTTTTACTAAAAATCCAAAAAATACATTTCATTTGTAATGGCGGTCGAAATTAATTTTCAAAATATTGACAGGAGGCTTCGCGGTCTAATTTCATTTCGTGTTGGCGGTCTAAATTCATTTTACAGAATGAAATTAATTCACGCGGTCTAATTTCCATCACCCCTCAAAATACATGCTTGGACAATGTCTCTAAAACTGTAACCGAGCTTAACATTGCGTTACAATCACTCCAAAACTATTGCAGAGTGCTTGAAAGGGCTGACTAAAAACTGTAACAGATTTATGCAAGGTTTTTTAAAGAAATGAATTTAAATATTTTAAATTTTTTTATGCCGTATATAATCAATGACTCCAAAACTGTAAAACTAAATGTTTAAGCCTAGTCAGGAGGGGCGTTCGAATTTTCCTTCCAGAAATTTACCCAATATTCCTTTTTTATATAAGCCAGGTAAACTCAAAAGAAAATAGCGAAATTGGAAAATAAATAAATTGGCCAGCTGATTTGTAGTTTGATTATAAGATTTAAATACAATGAGGCACAATGTACAATACAACATGAAGGAAGTTGCAATTGAAGTTGCAGTGGCAGCTATTTAATGAATATAAATACAAGAATATAATGGTCTGCTCCCCGCCCCTGATAAATCCAATCATAATTGCTCCATTTCCATTTTCAACATCATTGAGGCGAGAAGGATACCATTTAGGTGCACATATCGCTGCAACGCAAGATGGCTCGATTCATGCCTTGTGGCGTGGCCTGAAACAACATGGCAAGTTGCTTAAGAGTAGCGCAAGTCTCCATTCTGATTGACTAGTGCTGGAGAATGTGGCAGCCACACGAAGTGATTATATGGAATCCTTTTCTCAACTGGACACCAACTGCTTCACAAGCCCTTCATGTAAATGCGGTGTCCAGTTGCTTGCCATCTGTGCTGTCCCACAAACAGGCATTGTTTTTCACTGCATCAATTAATACATTTTTGTCGTCATAACTAAAATTTTGCAGATGATTTATTTACTTTTGCCTTGTCTTTTGACAACTGACACAAGGAATAAATGACTGCACAAAATCTCTGGCAGAAATGTCAGCTGTTCGATACAGTCCACACGGTTCGTCGATATGGCAACTCTCGAAATTCCTTGTGTGTATTGCTTGGCTTTCTGCGTACCCAACATCAGAATGTGGAAACAATTTTTGATATATGGAGTTTGACAGCTGAAGGAAAATTCGAACGCCCTCCGTACTAGGCTTAACATGGAAAACATTCCGTTCTGTTTGCAATTACGAATTCTATTGAATGGAATGGGCAAGAATTGTAATTTCAAGAAACCGATTAAAGGATTCGGTCGAAACGATTTGTCATCAAGAGGATCGAATAAAAACATACAGGCCTGTTCCGAATTCCGAACGTTTTCAAAAAGTAAAAACGAAACGAAAACGAACATTTTACTCTTTGCTGTTCCAAATTCCGAACGATTTGGTTACGTTTTGACCATAGCTCGCAAATAACTCTCAACCCAATGTTCAGTTCGCTCTGCTCACGTCACTGACCAAAAAAACAAAAACAAAACGGGCTCGGTCTTCCCTCAACCGAATTTAAGCAGCGATTTCGCTCACTGCTCGGTGGCCGTGGTTGAACACACAGCACCGATCGGTCTGAGAGCAACCCCATTCCAGGCCCAATTCAGTCAATCGCTCATCAAATGCGGTCTTCACGAAGACCGAACTTTAAAAAGGTTGTTTCATTCGGTTGCAGACTCAAGAGAGCGCCAGAGTTAAGCATAAACAGAGAGCGAGTCAGCGTGAGAGAGAAAGAGAGAAGGCATATAGTTTTTTCGCACACATTCATATTGTTGTTGTTGTATGCTTACACAACGCTGCATACATACAAAAAAGACCTTTTGAGTGCGTAAATTTTGGCAAAAGGTCCCGGCCAGACCTGACAGAAAAATTTAAAAATAAATGTGTTTTTCTCCTCTCACAACCAAAGAGAGGCAGAGAGCGTAGTTGCCGGTTGGGTCGGTACCTTTATTGAATGTGATCGCGCGAAAGCGGTCGTTTTCTGACACAGGCAAACGGGGGACCGTTTTATGCGACCTTTGGTTTTGACCATGGTACAACTACACAAGGTACGGCATTCAGCTGAAAAATGTGGCCCAAGCGCTTTGCTGAGAGTGCGAAAGAGAGGGAGGGTGAGAGCGAGAATCAACGGCGCACATGCACACAAATTAAATATGTGTGAATGTGTGTATCTTACATACGTAAGTATGTACACATTTTCTGTTGTGATGAAACAACAATAATAACAACAAAATGACAATTGCACGCAGTGCATAAGTATGTAAGCATTTTATTTCCAAAAACACAACAACATGGCACTGCACTCTGCACTAAATTTGAACACATTTTTTTTTGCAACGCAGCAACATCAACCCAAAAAACGATATCAATTCATTCTAAAAACCCACCCCCACATGTGCACTTAAGCAACAACAAAAAGAATTAAAAAGAGCAAGAATTTATTAAATATGAATACATTTTCTTGTAAAGCTTGGTAACGGAGATACTTGCGAAAAGTGTGCGAAATCTCTGCATATTATTTCGTCGATAGCAAGTGCGAAATAAGGCGCTCATCTCTAGTTGCTAAGTTTTCAAATTTAACTTGGCGGGAAAATTTAAGCTAATTAACAGCGAATAGTTATGGTAGCTTTTAATGATGCAATATTTGCTAGAATAGCTTTATGTGATTTGTAAGAAACGGTAGTGAAGGCTTCTAGGTGTTCAGGGTCCTTACTTGCAGTAAAGATCCAAGTGGAGCCAGATGTAAAACAAATCGCAAATAAATAAATCGTTTGTAGGTTCATCATGACTTTAATTGTAATTTTTCAATAATTTGCTCCAATAGGCAATTGGTGCTCCTTGGACACGACTAGGGAAAGGGCAGAATCGACTGTTTTGGACATGGCATCTCGATGTTATGTATTTATAATGCAACGGCATAGATTAGAAAATGTTGAAACGACTTGCGGCGAAGTCCCCAGTCTGACCATTGAAAAGTTCTGCGGCTCATCCGTTCGACATACAGAATCGCCGTCGTCCACAATTGAATCCTCTTGTGCTGGGCCAAGATCCTCATCATCAGCCCTCTCGAATGAGGAGCTTATGTTCTTGAAAAGAGAATCAGCACTTATTTGTTCATATGCATGGCATAGGCACACATTCCTTGTGCCGACAAGTTGATTAAAAACGACATGAGTGGAGCTAACGTCCACTTCACATCGCTGCCTCCTTGAGTTGCGATGGATACTACCACCACCAACGCTTTCACTCTTACACACACTTTCACTTAGGACGCCGCCAGCGAACGGTGGCGCTGTCCTTTAACGAAGCCCAAGCCGCGTTGCAATGATCTCCTAGCAAAAACAATCAATTGTAAATAGCATAATTAAACTCAATAAATATCTATACTTTCCCAGATAATTTTTTCAACCCGCTATCATAATGCTTTTCATGAATAAGCTAGGGCCACCTTCTCCTCCAATAAAAAGTTGTTTAGCCTTTTTAATGTTTTTGTATAGTTGTCCTACTCATTTTAAAACTCCGCGCCAAAACACTTGTATGTACAAATATGGTGCCTACTGCCATGAGTACGAAAAATATGTTTTACATATATTTCACACCTACGAAATCATCTCTCATCGCGTGACTATCGGGTGACTATCGCGTGACACATTGACGTCGGGTGGCAACGCTCTGTTATCGATATGACAATATCGCGCGTGAGCTCCATACCAACTCACGAAACAGCAACCTGCGAAATCCGTGCGAAATCATTTTTTTTATATGGACTTTTTCATTTCGCGGGCATTTCGCGGGTATCTCCATACCAAGCTTAAAGGCCTGTTCTAAGTTTAATATATTTTTTTTAAAAAATTTTTTTTTAGTTAAAATTATTATAATAAAAAATATTTTTTTTTTAATTTTTATTTTTTAATTATTTTTTTTTTTAATAAATTAAATTTGGTTATCAAGATAATGCCGATAGCATTTGGTCGTGAGTGGATTAAAAGTAAATTAAGTTGCTGGTCTCAGAGCATAATACCGGAACCGAAACCGTTAACCGTTACTTGTTTTCGGAATTGAAATAATTTTTTTTGAAAAAATATAACCGGAACGAAACCGGAACGTTGGTACCGGTAACAGTTTCGTCGTCATCGTAGTAGAGTTCCGTTGGTATTCTGTTTATCCCAAAGACTTTGTTGTCCTTAGTAGGTAATTTGAGCAGCCAGTTGCTCATTTTTTATCAATGGGAGTAAGAATCTAATTTCCGATTCAGAAGGTACTTAAAAGAGAGCTTTGAAATGTGTTGCTAGCAATTGTGGGCTTGCTTTTACTCCTTTCTATTAATATTATTAATAGTATCCAAGAGAATGCCCTCAGTTAATATTACTTTTCATGGCTGATATTCCAACTTAAAAGTTTTCGCTGTCTGTTTCTTCTTTCCATATTGTGCATTATTTCTGGGATCAATGCCTTTAAAACTGTACCACAATATTTTCCATAAATATTTCCATACTGATTAACATTTTTCCATTTACTTTCAGTCGCACTCCCGGCTCTCGTCAACCCTCACCCGCTGAAGAGACCCTGCCACGTCCAAGCAATCTTTTGGATCCCACACAACATGGCGGTTTCCCACAATTGCCGCCCTTCAATCACATGCTCATGGATCATGGCCAGGGTGTGGGCGTTGGTATGGGGTGGTCTGGGCGGTAATGGTGGTGGTGTCAATGCGGGCAACCCATCGGCCAGTGCCTATGCAGCGCATCAACAAATGGCCGCACAGATGAGTCAATTGCAACCGCCCATGATGAACGGTGTTGGCGGTGGAATGCCCATGGCAGCTCAGGTAAAAGTGAAATTGTCCGTGTTTCAGCTTGAGTGTTAATACAACTTTCCCACATTCCCTTAGTCACCCATGTTGAATCATCAGGCAGCTGGTGGACCCAATCATATGGAATCTCCTGGCAATCTGTTGCAACAGCAGCAAAATTTTGATGTACAGGTGAGTCGAGTCCGCTACGAAGTAACATGGTCATTGTGTGGGCATTTGAAATGAGGTCAGGTCAGGTCAGCTAATTCCCCACATCCGGAAGATGCTTTTTGCGTTTTCCCTGGGCAGCCATTTCCGCCCACGGCAAAAGCGGGCAGCCTTGCAATTTATTTCGAAACAAAACGGAAATCGGATTTATTAGCCGCAAAATTGCTTTTAAGCCTGCTTCAAACTAGCCTGGTTTTACATCCTGCTGTTTGTGTGTGTTGCGGACAGTTTCTTAATTTGTAACGCTTTTGAAACACTGTTGAAACATATTTGTCACTTGAATTTCTTTTCACAAAAATGTTTACCAATTTCCTCCCTCCCCCCCTCCCCATCCCCCATCCTCTACGTAATGCGGTAATGCCATTTCAGAGTTGGCTTACGGTTTTATCTTTTGCAAAAGGCGGTGAAAAAATACTTGGCCAAATTGAAAATCAATATGCCTTGTTCTGTTCAGCTGTTGTGGCTGGCTGGTTGCTGCTGCTGTGTCTTTTGGCCCTCCGCTGGCAGCTGCATCCTCCCTTCCTCCCACCCCCCCACAAAGCAAATTGACATTTCCACACTTTAGTCAACGTCGTCGCTGCTGAGGCTTGGGCAATCTGCACTTCCGCTTTTATCGCTCCACACACAACACACACACACGCGCACACATCCTGCAGGCATTTGTGTGTTGTGTCGCTTTTGTCTTTAGTCCAACAACTTTATCGTTGCACTTTTTCTCTTCCCGGTTTTTTTGTACGCCTGAAAGTATGCTACACAAAATTGCATCAAACAGCAAACAGAAGGGTCAAAAGTGCACACACACACAAAAAGAGAAAGAAACCAGAGCAGCTGATCTCATTAAGCCTTAAAGTTTTGAGTTTTTCAACGATAAAAAGTTAAAGCAGAAATGGCATTTAATTGATTAAATTTTTTTAACAAATTAAACAAATTTTTAGATTAATTAGCGAACAACTCTTTTTGAGTGGTGTTGACACTCCTGTTCACACCGACACGAGCCGAAATGCTTAACGATGCTTATGCCAAGAGAGCAAACAGCCTTTCAGTCGCTGGGCAGCGGTGAATGAAGTAGGTCAGAGCTGGTTTGCTTTCTGAAAAAGTTTGTATGGGCAAATTTGCATTGAATTGTATGCGAAATAATTTATAATGAGAAAAATCCCTCCCCCCCCATATGAAGAATACTATTAGGCCTGTTCCGGCTTTCAATTTCGATAAAAATCCTTTAGGAACTGGATTTCTGGCAGATCATTGTTTTTTTTACCCTTGCAAAGGGTATTATAATTTTGCCCAGAAGCTTGCAACGCATAGAAATATTCATTTCCGGCCCTATAAACTTATATAGCTTTGCCGTCCGTCTGTCTGTCCGTCTGTCTGTTTCTACGCAAACTAGTCTCTCTGTTTTAAAGCTATCGAGCTGAAACTTTGCACAGAGTTTTCTATTTTCTGCACACTGCTAATATGTCGGAACCGACCGGATCGGATGACTATATCTTATAGCTGCCATAGGAACTATCGGTCGAAAAGTGGGTTTTATTTAGAAAAATTGTTTGTGTTAATGCTTGCGCTCTTAAACTCTGATGTATTAAAACATTTGCAAGGGTATAAAAACTTCGGCAAAGACGAAGTTAGCTTGGCCTTCTCGTTTTTTTTTAAAGAGAGCACATATTAAATTGTAACCATTATCCGCTAAACCGTAACCAAATAACCTTTATTAACATAACCGATTATCAGTACCTAGGGTTGTCCATATTTCTCCAAAATATCTTAATCGATAATATCAAAAATCAAAATTTTCACTATCGATATTTGATATATCGGGTCCTAAAACATCAATCTATCGTTATATCGTTATTTTCTAAAGCTTAAGAAAACTTTATAGTTTTTAAAGAACGTCCTCACCGCCAAAAAATCCTGCAAAAGACCATTTCAAGTGGCCGTTATATTTTATCTTTCTAATGAAATAACTTTAATAGCCTATTTCCATTATGATTACATATTTCGAAATGTACATTAATTTTTTTGAGCGTATCCATAGTATATGTACATTAGACCGGACTATTCTCCATACGATTTTCAACAGGCGAAGATTTTTGCACAACATGGTTCAAAAAATTCTGTATATTGTATACAAAATTTATCAAAAATCCAAATTCTGATATATTCAGGTTTGATGGCCTCGAGAAGGCTTTAAAAGTTCCAATTTCTCCTTATACTGACAGCTTTTGCTAAAATCGAGGGAGAGAGAGACAGAGAGAGAGAGAATAAAACAAAAAGCAAAGCACCCTCAGATAAACAAACATATAGTATATGCATTAATAAATTTTATTGGTATTCGCCTGGCACTTTTTAAAAGAAGCCTGCTATAATTTTTATCGCCTTCTGTTGAATGAATGTCACTACCTCGAATGCCTTTCACAAATTTTACTACATTGTACCACACTATATAAGTGACCACACTTTTCTTCTTTCTTCATCTTTTGGAGCACGTCTCATTGTTATGTAAGTTAATTTACATCCTAGTTCCCCAGCCAATTCACACGGAATGCTTGCCGAAGTCATTCTTCAAACTTAAAAACATGACTGATTTCGGCTTCTGTTATCTAGGGGGGAACTTGTTTACATTGACATACGCAACATTATTTGCTCGACATTTTTACAAACTAATAAAATAGACAAAGAAACAAAAATTAGTGCGCACACAACCTTTTCAATCAAATGACAGCAACACAATGAAAATTTGGAGTCCCGAAAGAGAGCTTTCTAAAAAAATTATATTTTTTTGGGGTTTAATACAGTTAGGATTTTCAAAAAATTGATTTTTTTTTTTTTTTTTTTATATAATATATAGAAACACACAAAATTTCAAGTCGATCCGACGAATATTTTCGAAGTTATAGACACATTAGTGAAGGAAAAATTAACTACATGTAAAGTGCTATCAAAACTTTAATCGCGTTTTTCTCGAAACGGTGTTTTCAAAGTCGGTGAGCAAGATTTCTCAGAAACGGCTGAACCGATCGGTTTGAAATTTTCACACAAGCTTCCTAACTCTATTTTTTAGTAATTAATCGAAGGATTTCCCGATCCGATGATCGATGATTGTTTTTCTAAACAATTAAAGAGCCGAATTTTGGTCGAAAATCGAACCTTTTGCTTTGTTTAGCCGCCATTTTGTCAAAAATTTTTTTTTTGCTAATTCCTTCGATTAATCACTAGATTATTCATTATATTAATGAAATTTATTTGGTTTTTGCATTTTGGATGATCCAGTCCAGAGATATCGTGCTCACCGCAAGAGGCCTTTTTTTCCGGACCTCTGCAAAATTGGCAATATCAACGTTCCCGATGATTACTTTTGGCAATAAAAAAAATGTGAATATAGTTTAAGGTTGTCATAATATACCTGCCAAGTTTCAAATCAATAAACCAAATAGTTTGCTTAGAAAAAAAAATCTGAAAAATGCCTTCTTTTCGACTTCCTAACTGTATATAACCCCTTAAATAGTTATATCATGAGGCTGCCTTTACACTGTTTGACACATGAGACATGATAATCTAGTAGTCCTGCTTTTTTATGTTTTAAAATTGAATAGCTTGTCAAGTTCATAGAATTTCATGGGGAACTGCAGGTCTACTATATTATCATGTCTTATGTGTCGAACAGTGTATAGGCAGCCCAAGTAATCACACAAGTTGTGGTTGTTAACACGATCATGTTTTTTTTTATGTAACTCTCTTCCTCTGAATGTAAATGTAAAAAGAAAGCCTTAAACATGCTTATGTATGCTTATGTATGGTCTAAGAGACACATTTTTTTGCCACGCCGTCATCTTGACATCTAGTCAGCTTGGCGCCGGTAACTTGACAGTGGATGGAAGAGAGTATTAAACTATTTATATTCGCGTTTTAATTCTTAACAAGTTTGCTTGTGGACACCATTGTTCTTCTTATTTTGGGCCCCGATATTTATATCACAACCATCCAGATCGAAGAGATTAAATATCAAAAGGCTCGGAAAGGTTCTTTCTCATTTCCTATCTCAACGTCATCATGCAAAGTTGAACGTACTTTGCTGGTATACCAAAAATAGGATGGACTTCAATGAACGTTGACCTTAACGGTGTGTCGAAACCTGAATCTTCCCCAGGATTTGACGTAATGTATATATCTGGTCTGTGGTGAATTTACCAGGAGTAAAGCAGCGATTCTCAACGTGAGCGAAGCCAAAAGTGATTGCGAAAATAAAGCTCCGTGAATTTGCTTCGATCTAATCGCTTCGAACTCTGGCGAGCGAATGACTGCTTTCTGCTCTCTTGGTCTCTGCTTCGGCATGCGTTCGGGTTGTGTATAAGGTCTGATAAGGTCCAATCAGTGTGCTGACGTTCACAAATAATACGCGACACAACCTTATATGCAATGCAGAAAATAAAAAAAAAATTCCTTCCCCCCATTACAGGATTCGAACTCGTTTCTCTACAACTATGCACTAGCACCAGTACCGCTGGGCTATCAGCGTCGATAATGACTCGTTGACAAAAGTCACAGAAAGGTTACTACAACAAGAACTAAATTTTTCGGTGTTCGAAATAAAAACTTTTTAAAAAAAGAGAAAAATTTATGCCCATTTTAAATAGCTGACAAAAAAAAAATTATTTCTTGTGCGTCCCCCGGTCATATATAGTAGGTCCTTAATTTTAAATAAATTTTTATAATATTTATGTCCATAACTGTTATTTGCAGTCCCTGGTTTATACACAACAAAATTATCATGTTAAATGCCCTTAAATGTATGCAAACTTAATTTCAACTAAATAATTATAGACTTAATCGAGCAATTGAAGGTGCTCAAAATAAATTAGTGTTAAGTAAACAAAATGATCTGCTGTTTAAACAAAATTCTATTATTTGCTCAAATAACTTTGGCTACTTTTAAATTAAACATTTTAGTGTGACCATCTAAGCCAAATTATTTGTAAAGTAAAGTTGGTTTTTGGAAAACATTTGCAATACAAGGCAAATAATTTGCACAAATTATTAAAAAATTAATAAGTCATTAAGTTATGATTTTGTCTATTTATAAAACTTCTGTCATGATGTACCCACTGCCAGCTTATTAAAGACCGGCCAAGACTGCTGAAGATTGAATTGGTATTCATGAAATAGCTATACAGTCATTCAACCAGTTTCCTTTGTGGTGTTGTGCGTGTCTTGCTTTAGAGAGTGATGTACAAATTCATAACTTTGTGACCTAGAGCCTGCTAAAAAGTTCTACGATTTATAATCAAAAAGGTCACACTAAAACAATCACAGTGTATTTTTAAATAGCACAAATTAAGAAAATATTTGAGTAGGGAACCATAGTTAGGGTTTCAAGTCTTTAGGCAAAATTTTCATACTTATTTTGGGCTAAACTTTGATTGAACAATGTGCTCAAATTTGCTTAATTAATTTTTAATACTTTTCTTGTAAAATTCCATCCATATTAAAATCTCTTTTAGTCAAGTATTACCCCCCTTATATTGTGGAGTTTTAAATTTGATTAGCCCCCAAGAGTGGCTTCAACTTGCTTCGTCCCCTCGCTCCCTTTCTACTCTCTTTTTTACTCCTTTTGTCTCGCCAGCATTTTTCTTCATTTGAGAGTGCAAATATGTTATTGGTCACATTGAAATTTATATTGATGGTTTCTTTTTTGCTTCTGCTTTTTCTATGTGAATGTCTTGTCTTGGCCACAGTTTGCATTAATTTCAAGGATTTGCCAGCAGTTTTCCTTGGCATTGTACGTTCTTGTTCCCCCATTTGCTGTGGTCTCGGGTGCTGCTGCTGCTGCATATAAATAATGATTTCTTTGGCCATTGGAATTACATTCGGACCATCATCAGTCGTGTCCTGTCGCTGCCGTGGGTTGATGTTTGTCTGAGTTGTGGCAAATGCGGGTTGCATTATCTTGATCAAATGAAATGCTTTTTCATTTTGTTAAATATTCAAAATAGTTGTGGGGAAAATTAATTCAAAAATAGAGAACAAAAATGTTTAAATTTAACCACAATTATTTGACTAGATTTTATTTTAAAATCTATCTATAGTCGTCTCTTTTTTATGCCCCACCCGACCCATTGTCAAAATCAGTTGCATTGTATTTCGTGTCTTCACTTCCACGCCTACTTGGCATGCAATTCGTCAAGTCGGCTTCTTTCACTTCTTTTTTTGGGGTGTTAATATCAACGCCATTTAATAAGAAATATGCACGAAAGCGAAGCAGGGCTTTGCCTGTGTGTCTGTGTGTGTGTGCATTATCCATTATCGGCAACATATTGGCGCATGCAGTTTGCTTTTGCTGGCGTCTTATGAAACCCATTTCAGTTCCATTTTCATTATTTTATTTTATTTTGTTCGTCTTCTTCTTCTTCTTGGGGTATTATTTATGACTCGGTTGCTTTATGGTCTTTTGAATAGTGTGTGACTCGTGAGTGTGTGAGGAAAGCATGTAATAAGAATCATTATGGAAAAATATGAAGAAAAACATGTGCCTTAAAAGACCGTGGCAGTAACTTTAATTCCAATCTTGCTACATTCAACTAGCATCTGTTTATAGTCAACTGTTAAATGGTTTATGGCAAAGGTTACGGTTATTAACTTTATTCTGTTTTATTGGTATAAACTTTTGTCATTTTAGCATGCACACGACAAAGTGAGAAATTTTGATACGGAAAAGCCACAACAACTGGCACTGGCCTATGCACATGTGATAGGGAATTAAAAAATATCCGTCTACAAATTTAACACACAGTTAATGTTTGCCTGCTAAATAAAACCGACTACACACAGCCTATACACATCTACACTTTATTTCTTAAGCAAATCTGTCCATGTTCCGCATGTATGTACGTTAGATTGGACACCCTGAGAATGAGGTCATAGTCTCACCTTTCTATCTGAAGAAAATCAAAATTTAAAAAAAACGTCTGTACCGAAGTTTTGATACACTTGAAATAGCTTGTCACAACGGTTAGCGACTTCGACCAAACTTCGCATATCAGATTTAAAACATGACATATTACCCATGACCCTGTTTGAGAGCGATAATATTGAGAACAAAACAAGTTTTTCTTACTAAAATCCATTTTCCGAACGAACATTTGCATGGCAGCTACCAGAAGTAGTCATCCGATCCGGTCGGTTTTGACATATTAGCAGCGTGCAGTAAAAAGAAGACTCTATGCAAAGTTTCAGATCCATAGCTCCAAAACTGAGGGACTAGTTCGCGTAGAAACAGACAGACGGGCAGACAGACGGACGGACAAAGCTCAATCGACTCAGCTCGTCATGCTGATCAAGAATATATATACTTTATGTGGTCGGAGATGATTCCTTCTATGCGTTACAAACTTCTGGGCAAAATTATAATACACTTTTCAAGTGTATAAAAAGTCGACTGCCAACGGGCGCGTATATGCTCTAAAGTTTTTGTGAGTAACTCATACGCCGTGTTACTTGTCATATATTATCATATATTAGTTTAAATTAGTCGGCGTTGATTTCAATCCAAAAGGAAGGCACTATGTTAATTTACTACAGCTGAGATGTATTGAAATTGTAAAATGGGGCTCCGCATTTCCACAAATAAATTAAAATTAAACAGAACAGAAATATCCTGATAAATGCCCTTTAAAGTGTGCTACAATTATGAATGACATTAACTCTATAAAATAGTTTTATTTTATTTGCCTTAAACTGAAAAAAATACGATTTCTGACTTAATGTTGCAAAAATGTTCGATGTATCGTTTTTTATATTGTGTCAAATTTCATATTGATATCTTTTATAAAGAGTGAATGGCCGTGTTCACCAGCACAAATCGATGACGAAAAAAATCGATGGATCTAGTTCAATTGTTGAGGTGAACGAATGTGAAGTTCAACTATGATTGCTAATTCTTGTCATTTTGGTTAAAATCAAAACGATAGGTTTCACGCATACCATTTTTACCTTAAAATTTCATCGAAGCGTTAAACAAAATCCAATTAACTTTTTTTGATGGATGATGTTTGATGTATGCTGGTGAACAGGGCCATTCATTAAGAAGTTTTTGTTTAAAATTACAAATACAGGGTTTGTCCGGAAAGTAATATGACTGATTTTCCTTCGCCGCGACTGTACTTCGGAGCGTGCGCGCACCGACTGGATTTAGTAGAGGGCGTTCCTAGCTAACGAACGAGCGGCTGGTCAGTTGTCTCCGAGCACCTGGAGAGTCAGGACAGGCATTTTCGCGCGACGTGTTTCTGTGAGTGCAAGCCGGCAAAAGGTACGCGATTAAATTCTGTGTGAAACTCGGTAAATCTGCGACAGAGACATTACAAATGATCAAACAAGCTTCCCCAGATGTTGCTTTAACAAAAAGTGGTGTGTTTCGGTGGGCCGGGAAGAGGTCGCCCATGAAGACCGTGCTGAAAGACCTTCGATTTCGACAAATACCGACAATGTGACTCGTGTGCGCAAAGTTTTGAACTCAGACCGTCGACTAAGTATTCGTTTAATTGCCCAGATGTTAAATTTACCAAAATTTGTGGTTCATGACATTGTGACGGAGCATTTGAACATGCGCAAGATGTGCGCGAAGATGGTCCCAAAAGTGAACTTGAAAAGTGACTTCTTGTGAACAGCATCCCAACGCTTGACATTAAACGTTTTACGGCGTGTACGCAGACAAACGAAAAGTCCATCCACACGAACATCGAACTCGAACGTCGAACTTTGAATTTGTGGATGGTATGAGCAGCTGTTCGAGCTTTGTTTGGGAGCCCAAAGTAATTAAATTTTTTTCATATTGACGGTCAGAAGCAAAAAAAGTGACCTAAAAAAGAAGGGTGAGCGCAAAAATCATTTGAAGCGTTTTGATGAGGAAGAATAATTTGAACTGATTAATACCGTAGAGGCAAAGATAAGAGTTTGGGACCCTCAATAATAAAAAAAAATTGATGCATTTGCAGTCCAGAAAGATCTGCAACAAGCATGTCAGGACCAAAAGTAACCACAGTAATACTAAGTTTTTTTTTTTTTTTAAGAAAAGTTACTAATTTTTGATTGACCAGATTCGTATTGCGTTTTTATCAATATTTTAAAGAGACAAATAAAACTGTTGGCGCTCAAATGGAAGCCATCTCTGTCATCAGACTTCCTCTTTGCTGCTGTGTTTGCTTGGAAATCATAAGTTAAGTTAAATCACAAAGGTGTTTACTCGTTTTCATTTCTAATATTTCGTCCTATTTGGACCTATCAAACTTCCCTCGCATATCAATGTGTTTGGTACTGTTTCGCCTGAGATACAACTTGGAATAAATGACTTCCATTAACATTAACTTTTATTTAAATAAACATGACAGCAAACTCCAACGTTTAATCCGAAAGCCTTCTCTCCCCCAAAAAAAGGAAGGAGAAGGGCGAAAAACTTTGTTGATTTTCCCCTTCGTAACGTGTGAAGAAAGCAAAAAGTGGCGCAACATTTTCTGACAGCCGCTTAAAGTTGTTAATAAAGTAATTATAAATGTTGAGGCGTCTAAAGGCAGAGCAGCAGGCCTCAAGGCGGAAGAAAAGTTACGATAGCAAACACTATGCCTAGACATGAATTTGTGTTTTTTGTCTTATTCTACACGCTTCATTGATTGCATTTGTGTGTTAATCAGTCAATGGGGATTTTGTGTGTGTTTATTGTTCGTTCGTTCGCTTGATTCACTTTGATCTAAAAGTCGGGTTAATTGATTTCTGAAAGAGATTTTGGATTTAAAGAAAGTTGAGGGATTAATTCAAATGTTGCAAAACGATGACCACCAAATCGAATTTTTGATATTAAATTAATGCTTTCCTTGAATATGGGTACTAGCTATTTCACTAGGGAAAAGGGGTTAACAATTTCCATAGCTTACACAAAAAATTTAATATATAAAATACTCCATACATTCTAACCCTAGTGATTTATCTAACTACCGGTGGTCGATTAAATGGCCTGTCCACAAAAAAACTTTAAATTATTATAATGCAAATACTTTGTCACTTTGTGAGTATTTAATATGCAAATATAAATATAACCTTTTAGTTTTTAGTTGCTATAAAAAAACAAACTCTCGGATTTCTCTACCATTGCCTACATTTAAGCGTTCCCGCGCCTGTCAAATGCATTTGGTGTTTTCCATAATTTATAAAGCGTTTTAAATTTGCATAAAAACACATTTAAATCAATGAAATGCATTGAAATGAAACATCTGCTTCACTGGCGATCACCAAACTTCCCCTTACTCCCTCCTCCATTTGCCTTTGTCATATTAATTTTGCAATTAATTAAGCGTTAATTAGCACAAAAAAAAAAGGAACGTGTGAATTGCAATACATTATGCATACATATGGGCTCGTTTGTTTATGGCATGCCATAATGGCACTTAGTAAATTAATTTGCAATTGCACTTTAAGAGTCAAATTGTTTGTTGAGAGGAGGCTGCGCATTGAAATTTGTAAAGCATAAATTGTGATTATTATTTGGATTAAGGACAAAGCTATCAAGTACCTTTAAATAAGCACTGTAACCAACGAATAGAGCAAAAGCTGCACAAAAAAACTGAGCATTTTCATGGCAGTTGTTGATGAAAGCACTCTTAAACTTCTCTCTTTTGGTACAGATGAAGTTCCCAGCTGTGTTCTCAAGAATTGTAAAATACCTCTTACTAAAATGTTTCCATTTTATATACCTCTTCATCAAAAAGGAAGCAGAACTGATATTTAGAATTATCATGGGATAGCAAAACTTTGTGCCATACCCAAACTTTTTGAACTGAATATGTCTTCTTTATACCACCCGTTTTTTTTATACCCGTCTGTATATATATATATTTTTTTTTTTTTTATTTAAATAAGCTGAAAAGCTGGTGGTCTCAGGGTGTGAATAGTTGATCGAGACGTGCCTCAGTTGTGGACTTTGCTGTGCCTCCATTGATTTCTATGTGGAGCCTCGGTAGCGGTGCTTTGGTTGAGGCTTTTGTTGTGCCTCGGCTGAGCACTTTGCGCTGCCTCGGATTGAGGGCTTTGTTGAGACTCGGTTGAGGACTTTGTCGTGCCTCGGTTGAGGACGGCGGTGCTTTGGTTGAGGGCTTTGTGGTGGCTCCGCTGGGGACTTTGCGGTGCCTCGGCTAACAACTTTAAGCCGCCTCAGTTGAGGGCTTTGTGAATCCTCGGTTGAGGACTTTGTGGTGCTTGGGTTGATTGCTTTGTGATGCCTCGGTTGTGTTGTTTGCGGTGCTTTGGTTGAGGCTGTTGTGGCGCCTCAGTTGAGCACTTTGCGTTGCCTCGGTTGGGGGCTTTGTGATGCATCGGTTGAGGGCTTTGTGGTGTCTCGGTTGACCACTTGGCGGTGCCTCGGCTAAGAAATTTGGGCCGCCTTAGTTGAGGGCTTTGTGATGCCTGTGTTGCCTCGGTTGAGGGCTTTGTGGTGCCTCGGTTGAGGACTTGCGCTTTTGGCACTTTTGCCTCGGTTGAGGGCTTTGTGGTGCCTCGGTTGAGGACTTGGCAGTGCCTCGGCTAAGAACTTTGCGCCGCCTCAGTTGAGGGCTTTGTGAAGCCTTGGTTGAGGACTTTGTGGTGCTTGGGTTGAGGACTTTGCGGTGCCTCGGTTGAGGGCTTTGCGGTGCCTTGGTTGAGAGCTTTGTGGTGGGTTGAGGGCTTTGTGGTGCCTCGGGTGAGCTTTGCTGTGCCTCGGTTGAGGATTTGGCGGTGCTTTTGGTTGAGGGCTTGGTGGTGCATCGGTTGAGGACTTGGCGGTGCTTTGGTTGAGGGCTTTGTGGTGCCTCCGCTGAGGACTAAGAAATTTGCGCCGCCTCAGTTGAGGGCTTTGTGGTGCTTGGGTTGAGGACTTTACGGTGCCTCGGTTGAGGGCTTTGCAGTGCCTCGGCTTAGAGGTTTTGTGGTGCCTCGGTTGATAGCTTTGTGATGCCTCGGTTGTGTAGTTTGCGGTGCTTTGGTTGAGGCTGTTGTGGTGCCTCGGCTGAGCACTTTGCGTTGCCTCGGTTGAGGGCTTTGTGGTGCATCGGTTGAGGACTTGGCGGTGCTTTGGTTGAGGACTTTGCGGTGCCTCGGCTAAGAACTTTGCGCCGCCTCAGTTGAGGGCTTTGTGAAGCCTCGATTGAGGATTTTGCGGAGCTTCGGTTGTTGTTTTAACGGCAGGGTCGACGTACTACCTAGTATGAATAAAAGAAAGAAACGACCTTTGAGCCTGCCAACAACTATTTCTGAAAAACCTAAGAATAGGTCGCTAAACCCAACAACGAAAGAAAGAATAGATAGTTAGAAAGGAAAGTTGATGTTGAGTTAGAAACCCAGTTCCAGTTCGAGGAAAGTACAAGCCTCAAATGTGTGGGCCCAGAGATAGAACTGCCTACGCTTTCCAGATGGCTGTTGAGCCAGCGTAGTTTTTTGTCATCCTAGGCAACGATTTCTCGCTGGGATCGATAAGCTGTGGCCTGCTTCTGAGAACTACCTTGAGCTTGTCATCGCTCAAATCGCTCAATATCGGGCTTGAATGTCCTCAGAACCAAATTGGAGGGGTCGTTCTCAACTGCTCTTATGGTCATATGAAGAAATTGTGATTGGAATGTTGTGGATTCTGTCAAATTGTTCAAAAATTGTTGGTTGAGGAGGGTATTATGTAGTCTGACAGGGAGGATCACAGTTTCTTGATGCAGGTGGTCAGAGTGCCTCATCATGTGGCATCCAGTAGCATCTCGGAGTGCTGCGTTTTGAACAGTTTGCTGATTTCTCCACTGCGTGTCGCTGATTGATGAGTGATCTTCCACTTGCTCTATACCCAGAGGTAATTGTCTTCTTGTCTTTACCCCATACGCTCCCTGATATTGCCTTTAGTAATTTGTTCCTGCTCCCAGCCTTCTTCGTTATACTATCCAACGTGTTTTGCGAAGACGTTTAGTGGGTCCAATGTGCGGTGCTTTGGTTGAGGGCTTTTTGGTGCCTCGGTTGAGGGACTTTGTGGTGCCTCGGTTGAGGGCTTTTGTAGCGCTTCGTCTGAGAGCCTTGCGGTGCCTCGGTTGAGGGCTTTGTGGTTGAGATCCTTGCATTGCCTCTTTTGAGGGCTTTGTAGCCTCGTCTGAGAGCCTTGTGGTGCCTCGGTTGAGGGCTTTGCGATGCCAAGGTTAAAGATTTTTGCATTGCCTCGGTTGAGCACTAAAGGAGAGAGTTTATAGTTCATCTGCTACTATAGTTTTTGATAAATGGCTGGCAGGCACAATCTAAAGTGAAATTGTTGAATGAAAATCATTTAATACCTGTATATGTAAGGGTATATTAACTAGCTAGCTTTCCTCTTGCCTTTAGTCTTTAACCTCTTCTTCATCAATAACAAAGAGAGCTATTGTGATACGATCTTCCTGATGGCAACGTGTTTCATTAGTATAAACCCAAGTGCCTTATTCAAAAATGAAAATAAAAATCTTCTTGTTGTTGCTTCGATTTTTGAGCTAAGTAGAAAATATTCCATTTTAATCCAACATTTTTTTCCCCGCTCTTTGTTGAGTTCAATGCCTTGGAGGCCTACTTATGAGCTAATCAAGCAATTCTGTTTCCAGAGTCTCGCCCAAATAAATTACAGAGACGGAGACCAACTTAATTTGATTAATTGCGTCATGCAGAGCAATGTCGTCAAATGATTTCACACCAGGAGGTGGTCCACCCTGCTGGCTCTTGGTATCACATTCTTCCCTCCCTCCCTTGCCCGTGTCCCCGTCCCTGTGTGTGTGGTGATAAGTGTGCGCTCTGGGTGTTGTATTACATGACGCTGGGTATGGAATTTACGACGTAGTTTTTCTAATTTTTCTATTTAATTAGCACACCCAACTAAGGCTAAGGCAGGACAGCAGGAAGGAGAGCTAGCTGCGCTGTCAATATGGAGAGAAAGAGCGAAGCAGACAAATGATTGCCGCCCCAACAGCTGACAAACTGTTGCCATTTGTGTTGCCGGTTGCTTAATGATGTCAGCATGTTAATTAAAGGCAAATCATTTAGCTTAAATTCCCCCAGGTGTACACCGTATATACAGGTGTCTTTGGGGTTGATTGGAATCAAGCTTTAAAGTTTTCTAAAATTAAATGTCAATGCGGGGTTAAGTTTTGTCTATCTCCAATTTGGTGAAGCATACTCAAATTCGTTTTGTGCCACACCCTTTTCTCAGTCCCAAGTGCGAAACTACAATTTAACACCCAACTAATTAGCATTTGCGTGTCCGCAAAACTTGAAGAGGCGCATAGCGACAACCACTAAATACAAATTGGATTGGGTAGGTGATGGATGTGGGGTTCGCTAATTGGGCTTTATTGGCGGTTAGAACCCCCTACGCCTGACAACCTCTGGATTATGGGGTTTCCGATAAGAGCAACAGCGGCAAAAAATTAAGTTTTCTATAAGTTGGCACCACAGAAAACATTGATTTAAACAATTAAGAGCGTTGCAGTCGAGTGGCCCGACTCCGAAATACCCTCTACAATTGACACACACAAACGCAAGAATTTGTATGTGCTATGTACATTGTGTTTTCAAGAAACTAGAACGAATAATTTAAGTTCGAACGCTCTTGAAAAAAAAATTTAGTCCTTCTTGAATTTTCAAGAATTTCGCTCTTGGAATCGAGCTAAATTCGTTCTCAATGTGGTTCTATAGGCAAGGGGGTGAGGGAATGCAAACTTTGAGAGAATAACGTTCGAAGCGCTCTCTCAGAGAGAGACAGCACATGCGCAGTTTGTCGTTGTTAAATGAGAGTGACCGGACGTTAATTCAGTTAATGTTGAACCCTATGCTCCTACGGGAACTTGATCCACGGTCTCCACGTTTTCTAAGCGAACAAGACATCCACTGGGCCACCCCGCGTTGATTCATAAATATGGTTTTGCCGTGGCTTGTAGCTTATAGAAAACAGTCGAGTGAGCTAAACTACCCGTCCACCTGTATATGTTTCGGTCTTCGAGATACCGAGTTCAAGTCCTCCTAGTAAAGTAAACAAAAACAAATTTTTATCTGTAATGTGGCTAACTCAAAATCAATCACAGCTTAGAAAAAAGTTGCGAGCGGAACAAACACCATGTCGGTCGTTCGGGTCGATTTTCTCACACCCAATCCCACACCCTCTTCAATGATGTTTTTAAGTCTTTTATTTTGACAATTATTCGTAATGGGATCAAGTACTGAAACTCTTGAATCAAGAATGTCGGGATAAAAAATGCACTCTTGGATCAAGAAATTCGATCTTGGATCAAGACTTATTGCTCTTACCGTACTTTTGGGAATAAATGCTCTTGATTCCAGAGTGAAATTCTCTATTTTTCTCTGAGTGTATGTATATTCTTGATCAACAGAAGTCGAGATGAGTTGATATAGCCATATCCGTCGGTCCGTCCGTCTATTTCTTTGCTATCTCCTACGGCGCTGCACATTTGTCGGAACCGTAGCCATAGGAACGACCGGTCAAAAAACTAGTTTTAGTGAGAAAACCGAAATAAACCGATTTAAATCGCGTACCGGAACCGTAACAAAACCCGGACCCAAAACAAAATATTTTTAAGAACCGAATACCGTTTACCGTTATTTTTGCAACCGATTGAACCGGAACGAAACAGAAACTTTGGTACCGGTACGGTTTATATATATATAGCTATAGCTAGTGCAACAGCAATCCCACATTTAAACGTATTTGAAAACATTAAAACGTTCTTAACTGGTGGTCAGATTGCTTGAATAGGAGTTGTAGATCAAACAATCAAACTAACCGTGAAAATTCCAAAATTTGTTATGTATGTAGAACAAAAACCGCGAAATTTTTTCATTTGAGTATTTACGAAAGATTGAACAGACCAAAATATTGCGAAGATTGGAAATGGAGGTGGTGTAGATCAAACAATTAAACAACAAAAAACAATTCTTCTTATTCCTAAAATTATTATGAAGGTGAAGATATTGTAGATTTGTAGAAGAAATTTACAAAATTGCATAATAAGTTTAGATTATCATAAAGATATGATAGGTGTCGTTCAATCCGTTCAAAAATATTAGAAATTTGACAAACTTCTTATATGAGACGTCTTTATCAAACAGACCGAAAAATAGCAAAATTTTCTAAATTTCATAATGATTTTGATTCTCATAAAGACGGATAAATAGACGGATGGTAAATGTCAAGTATGCTTCACTTCTTTGCTTTGTGAATAAAATTCTTAAGGCGGCATCGCAATGCACGTCGGGTACCTGTTATTACATAACATAATATCCCACCACATATCACTTCTGGTGGGCACCCTCACGGGTCACTATCTTATAGGCAGACACGCAGGACGGCTAGGCGTCATTCACAATGACTTCAGCCGAAGTTGCAGATATGAAGAAGAGGAGAAACGGTACAACACCGTCTCTGTCACTGCCCCGCTTTGAGTGGAAGGAGACTCAGGACACTTTATCAACCACTCCTACTCAATTTCTCGGAGATATCCGAGCTAGAGATCCCAGCTCTGCTAAAATTTATTCTGTCCACACAATGGTTCAGTAACGAGGACCCCCCTCAGTCTTGAAAGGCTTAAATAAACATGGTATCGCAATGGGCCCAAAGTGGCCTAAGTGGGAGAGCGTCTTGTCGCTCTCGGCCAGCGCAACCTAACCTAACCTAAGAATATATCATTTTGAAATTTGATTTTTGATTCCTTTTATTAAACGGAAATGAAATAATTTAGATTTATTTCAGAATTTGTTTTTTTTTCAGTATTAAAAATAGGCAGTGCTTATTTCGGTGAGTACCGTTATGTACGTTATGATAAAAATCCGGGTACCGTATCGAAATTAGTTGAAAACCGAAATAGAACCTTTAACCGAAATGAATTTGGGACGTACCGGTACCGGAACCGAAATCCGTTCCGGGATTAAGTGCTTGTTTCCAGTAATGAATATGTTCTGTTCAACACAATTTTAGCAAGTTTGATCCAAATCGGATATATGTATTTACATGTAACAAAATGGCAACATTTGACTAGATACTGTGTTTCGTGTTCGTTTCGTGACGGGTTAACCGTCATGTTTCCGGGTTTTTCTCCAACCACAACTGTACTTGTTTTTGTCGTAAACCTACAATTAGTTTAGTCTCTTTTTTTTAAACTGAATATCCCACTAATCAATGTCCATTCATATTTGATTTTCCTTTTATGAAAACAATCACGACAAATGCACACACTAATTGCATACTTGTGTGCACTGCCAGTGTTGCCATATCGTGCAATATTATAAATAATTAATGCAGGCGACAGCAATCAACGTCAGTTAGAGTTGTCAAGCGAACTTCATTTGTGCTCAACGGGCCGTATCTTGCCTCCCTTCAGACACACACACACTTCCACACACATATAAAAACAGAAAGAATATACTGGCGACACAGCAAAGTCATAGATTTTCAGGCGACAGGCGCTCAATCAAGGGGGAGGGTGGCACAGGTTCAGCTACATTTGGCACCAGCAACTACATATTTAGTATATATTCCATTTCACTGCACTTTAATGGACTCCACCCGCAAAAACCCTTTTTGCCCTGCCTTTGTACTTTGGTGTCGCCGTGCAATTTAAATATACTTTCCTTGCTCTGCTCGTCGAGCCTTGCATGTCGCACGCAAACTATCATCTAGTCTATAGAACTCCCTGTTCCATATTTACGCTACATTTAGTAGCTAGAGAGAAAACGAAAACTATTGCTGCGTCTGTTGCTTTCATTTCATATAGACTACATATATATTTTTCCTTTGTTCAATAAATTTTATGCATATTAAAATAAAGTGAAAATAAACCGTTTGCTTTTATAACCTAGAGAAAATATAATATTTAATGGTAAATTTATTGGTTTTGCACGTCTCTCGTGTCGTGTGAAGCACTAAAAGTTGAGGTTTTTATAGCGTTAAGCTATTAACGATTGTAATCTAAACGCGGTTCAGTTATTGAAGGAGGAATTGGTATGAAATTGAAGTTTTTTTTTCAATCATCAGCAGACTTTGCCCTTAGTTTTGGGTATTTCCGTCAATTTATCTGAGATTTTAAGAATGCGACGACTATTATACATAGGATGGAAGACAGATCACATTCCTGCCGAGAGATACTTAGAGCTGAAAAGGGATGCGATGGCTTTGCAAGGACACTAAAAGAAGCCTGGTTCAAACTTGAATATGAGACTCGATCACGATCCTAACGTTGAGTTAGAAGACATATACTGGATGAAGGGCTGTCGCGTTTTAGACCCCCGGAGCATGTTCAAATTTGAACATGATATTCAAATCTCATATTTAGATAACTCAACCTATGTCACTTTTTTCTAATAGCATTAAATATTAATAGCGACACTAACAAGGATCGCTTGCAACTGGATAGCCCACACACCTCTTAAAAAGGTGTACGAGCAACTTGAAATTCATCGAGGAAGCCAATGTGTATTCCTTCAGACGAACGCAGGTGATATTCTAATAAAAGGAAACTTACTCGCCAGAGTGAGTCAGTACAAATTCCAATTTACAACCGTGCTCTCTAAAAGTGTATAATTTTATACACCAGGTGAACTTTACACAGCTGTAAAACTTTTTACAGCCCAGTAGGTCTACAAGTAGGCTTGAATTTAGGCGAAGTAATATTCGCCTGCTCCTTTATAAGGCATATACATAGGTGATAAGGTAGGAGTGCTGCAGAAAATGATTGATAACTTGGAAAAATATTGCGATGAATGCGAAATGGAAGTCAACCTATCAAAGTGTGAGGTAATGATCTTTAGAAAAGGCGGCAGACTGGCAGCGGCGGAAAAATGGACCTTCAAAGGAGATGATATAAAAATTTCCACAGAATATAAGTATCTCGGAGTATGTTTTATGCCTACCCTCACTTTCAAGGAACATATACTAAAAAGAAACGCAGAGGAAAAAGCTAGTATCAACTGCTTATGGAGCTTATTTTTTGGCAAAACCCAATGTAAGCATCGGAGCGAAATGGAAACTATTTAACGCTGTATGTAGGGCTGTTTAGAGTTATGCCGCACAGGTATGGGGATACAGCTACTTCGAGGTGGTGGATAGTCTGCAGACATATTTCCTGAAGAAAGTCCTTAGGCTGCCACCGAATACCCCTGGATATGCCCTAGTCTTGGAAAGCTGCATGGATGATGCGCACCTCTATACCTTGGATTTACACCTTGGATACGTTGGAAATACCCGAGAGAGTCGACTGCCCCACTTTCTTACATCCGAAATAGTCAGGAAAAACGTTTTCTGGGCACAAGAGCTGGATAAGGAATGCGCCGCTCCTCTTACTCTTAACAGAAAAGATGGTCTACGCTCCGCTCAGGTTGAAATAGAATGAGACTCTGTATAATGAAAGCTATTAGACAGAAGACTCATGCGGAACGGATGACTCGGAAAGGATTCTACAGATTCCTCGTCCGTACAACTGCCCTTAAACTACAGCATCTTGACACCTGTAATATCACATGGGTGATGAAAGCGCGGCTTGACCTTATTACGCTGTCATCAAATACGTATAATAGATCGGAAAACGTGCCATGCCCACTTTGTAATACCGGAGAAAATGAGGATTTGACTCACTTTTTAGAAAAATGCCCTTGCCTCAAGGATCACAGATGGGCGTCTCTGGGTAAACCATATCTTTCAAAGGAGGAGCTACATGATATCCTTGACGACAAATATAACGAGAATTGGGAAGGGCTGGTAACATACTTAAAAATGCGTTGGTTTATAGAAAGGAGATTTTAGAAATAATTTAGAATACATTAATACGCGGGCGCATTAGTCAAAGCCTGCACTGCTGAACGGTCTGATATCTTGGGAAGACCAGGGAAGTCAGGCGTAGTAAGCGGGTGCGGGGTAAAGCAAAATGGGCCTGGCCAACGGACGGTTCATGCAACCAAGTCGGTTATCATTACAATAGTTTTTTAGTTTTTCTCTTTGTCCACAATGTTATGCTCAATTTAGTTTAATTTACAAAGTCATTTGCTCATTTTATTATAATATTCTCAGATCCAGTTTGTCTTCTGTTTCGAGAGATCTTTAGACTCTACAGTACCCTCGAGGTTCACTCGTACATGGGTTTCTTATTATGCAGGTCCAGCTATACCCTACTTGAATCGTGACTTATTTTTAAAAAGAGGCGCCAGACCAGCTGTGTGAAGTACTGCCCATTGCTTTTGTGGCGATATACAAATTGTATGAAGCAGAGATTAAAACCGAAACGAATACGGGTTTGGGTTACGGTTACTGTTTTGGCCGATCTTTTTTTTCGGTTTCGGTTATATTTCGGTTGTGGAATATCGGTTACGGTACTGGTTACGGTTATTAACCTCATTCTGTTTCGGGTTTAGGTTACGGTTACGGTTATTAGTATAAAATATCAATTTGACAATTCATGCAGACCAAATTGGGGACTCATTATAAATTCTACTCCTGAATACGAACGCTCCACGCTTATTTGTGTGGGTGGTACTGCTAGCAAAACTTTTGATAATTAAAAAAAATCTGGAAATATTGTTAAATTTCCGATTATTTTTAATTAGAACTTTTGAAAATCTCCGACCAACTTGGACTTGGACTGTTTTCTCCTGATAATTCAATCAAATTATGGTTATCCAACAATTTAATACGGCTAACTTTCTGCTCGACAGATAAAGACACATTATGTCTCGGATCAAGAAATATTACTCATAGGTAAGCATCATTCTCGAACAGACTTGGTTCTCTAAACTCTAATTCGTGAAACTATAGATTGGTCAATGCTGAGTTGTTCTTTATTTCAAATTAACATTGAATCCAGATAGAACCTAAGGTTACAGAAAAAAATCAGAATTAGCTGATGCCAAATTTGAGCCGAAGTCGTACATTTTTGAATCGACAAAACTAGCCCGCATCCAGTTTAATATCTCATACATATGTATATGGAAAGACGAGGAGGGGTAAAGATTTTGGTTAGCTGCACTCACTCTTTCTCGTCACTCATGTTTTTATGCAAGCGCGAACTTATGGTTGTGTGAATCGCTGAAAGTTTTAGTCTGTAGTTTGGACAGAGCTCGCTTGCTCACTTATACAACCACACTTTTCTGTCCTCTACATTATCCCGGAAAACCGAAATAAACCCGTATATTTGTTTCTGTTTCGGTTTTGATAACCGGTTATGGTAATAAATGTTATAGGGTTACGGTTATAAGAAACCATTTTTATTTGGTTACGGTTACGATTTCGGTTGCAAATTTTAAAGTGTTTTATGCGGTTAAGGGTTACGGTTTCGGTTACGGTTTTAATCTCTGGTATGAAGTACTAACTAGAGCCGCAGTGGTGCCACACCAACTGTGTGAAGTACTACTCGTGAAGTAACTCTCCTTGTTTTGTGTGTCTACTAACTGTACTAACTGTAACCGTTGTGGCGCCACACGCCCTTTGTGAAGTACTTCCCATCGCTGTTGTGGCGCCATACGAACCACGTATCTATCTTACCTGTTAAAGAAACTTTCTCATGTATTGTTGTACAAAGCATATTGGGCTTCTATTTTCCAAAATCTTTCTTTCTTCCAAACAATTTTACAAGCGATTTAAGTTTGTTCAACTTTTAAAGAACTTTCAGTCCCTACTCCCCTATCAATTTACCAACCACCCCACTAACCCAAAACTGTCAACATTTTATCAACCATGGATGAGTGTGTGTGTGTGTGTGTGTGGTTTTTGTATGCTTTCTACTATAAAATTCAATGAAAAACTTTTGCACACACACTCGCAACCCCATGACCAACTCTTTCACCCTTAAAATATGTGTATAAAGTGTCTGCATGTGGTTTATTTTTTATTTTTCTCTCACATGCTTTTAGTTATGTTAAGCTTTTTGACCAACAAAACTCAAATGAGCCACCACCACCCCCAACCACCCCCAAACACCACCCCAAAATAATGGAAGGAAACGCTTCAAGATAGAAAATTTGCCAAGTTGAGGTTTTGTGGTTAACCTTGTGCTAATGAGCCAATTTAAATTTATGGCCTTTAAGACCGAAAAGTGAGCAACAAGAACTACAAGTCCGAACATCTGCAGTTGAAAGGTGAGACATTTCTTTGGAAATCTCAACCAAACAAACAAACAAACAAACAAGTCATTGACAGACTCTAGAAAAACTACTTTATCAGCATAATTCAGTTGGAGAAAAGAAAAAATTACTTTGCAAGTTCTCTTCTGCCGTCTGATGCTTAATTATGAAGCTTGTTAAGTATTAATGAAAAAGTTGTTGTTAACCAGGCAACAGTCAACAGTCAAGCACAAAGTCATGGCGGTTTGTCTTGACAAACTACACAAGTATGGCAAAAGAAGAGCAGGCAAGTACTCGAGGGACAACGGCAGACAGGCAAGGACATTGAAATTAGAGTGGGATTGGGATAGAGGAGTTGAGGGTCTCAACTAATAAGTCAAATTATGTTGAGAAAGCAACGATTTTTCCTTGAAATGAGTAAAATAAATTAGCTGAAGGATGTGTCCTGGGAGGGGAGGTAAGATATTTGATGAACAAAATCAAGATGGCTAAACAAAAACTCCATTTTAAAGAAATATTTTTAACTTTTTTCAAATACTTTGTGCAGACAAAGGTTTTACGGATATTAGTACTTGGGTAAGACCCTCTTTAACCTTCTCCTTTGAAGAACTCCTTGGACCTAACACGCTACCCTGCGGTGCACCAGTTTGAAATGTTCTTGTTTGGGATGTCGCTCCGCCCTGTGCTACCCTTAAAGGTTCTGTTCGGGAGGAGTTTCTTGATCTTCTAAAGCAGACCTTAGTGTCACACTCTATTAAAGGCCTGCTGGATGTAAAGTTAAGCTGCCACTACAAAGTCTTTCCCTTCATACCCTTCGATGATGTAGTCCATGAAATTGTTCGGGAGTTCCATGGCTCAGTCTGAAGCCAAAGTGGAAATCTGTTATGGCTTTTCGCATAGATCGTACTTCGAAAATTCGAAGATCTTTCCAAAGGGTGGATAGAAGGCTAATCGGCTGGTAGGAATCCAAGCAGGAGGGTGGTTTTCCACTGTTGCGAAGGAGAATTATTCTAGCTTTCTTCCAGGGTGATGGATAATGGCTTAGTCTCAAAGCCGCGTTGTAAATTAAGCACCAAGAACAATATGGCTTTGTCTGGCAGGAACTTCATAGTCCTGTTGTCAATGCCTGAGCTTTTACGTATCATCAGATCCTTGATTTCCCCCTTCACCTCAGGGAAGCTGATTGGTGGAACTGGGAGGGACTATTGAGGGCATCTGATACTAGTGTTTCCCGGGGGGGCGAGTAGGTTTCGTACGGCTGGAACCGCTCTTCTAAGTTCTGGGCAAAAGCTTCCACTCGGTCCTGTGGTGTTTTAGCCCAGGAACCATCAGGGCGTTGAACTGGGAACTTTGGTGCAACTTGGCGCTTGCAACTTTTCGCGAAGAGCTCTCAACTGCTGTAGGTTTGAGTTTGGCCAGGACTTTCCCGCCTCTTATGCCAACTCTGCGGTATATTCTGTTAATCTGTAATCTGGGGGTCAATAGTGCGGATATACTCTTGTCCCCTATGACGCCCCTGTACTTTACCTAGGCCCACAAAAATTAATCTGCAAGGGTGAAATCACATGATCTTGGCGGCCAATGGACTGGTCCAAAACGTAAGATTAATTGTTCACCAAACTCATGTGACACCGTCTTGTTGAAACCACATGTCAACCAATTTCAGTTCTTTCATTTTGGGCAAAAAAAAGTGGGTGAACATTGCACGGTACTTTGCTTCATTAACTGTTAAAGGGCAACTCTCATTATTTTTTAACATAGTATGGTCCAATGATGCCGCCGGTGCATTTTGCAGCAAGAGTGCATTGTCAGCTCTGGAACTGCCTCTGGCTGCTCTTCCGACCAAACTCGGCAATTCTATTTGTTGACAGATGGGTGAACACAGTTTTTCGATCAAAAGCCTCTTCATAGTGAAATTGCAAACCTTACTGACCCTTTTAAGCGTTGCTACATGTTACGAATCCCGCGTGAGGTGTCAACAAAATCTACAGTGAAAAACCAAATAGCATAAGAAAATCACCCTCTTTTAACTTAGATCTAATATCTATCTATTCTAAAAAGCACAATAAGATCCGAGCAAAAACACCAAAGCCTAATAAATAATTTTCCTTATGTTGAAATCCATTTTTAAGTTTCTGGAAAGCCTAGCATATCGTAAGCACCTTTAAAAAGTTTTGTATCTATAGCATACTCAGCCCCCAGGCTATCGAATATCCGAGCAAAGTAGCTTCCTGTCAATTCCTAAACCGAAAAGAACACATACCAGCGCTGTCATACCAAGTAGTACTGTCTGGTGGTCACACTAGGCATGAAAAACTCGTTTAACAGCGCTGATTGGAACCGAATATTAAGTGCTTTAGGTGAATTCGGTGTTCCGCATTACCTCCAGGCCATAATTAGATCGTACTTCAGTGGCAGAGTTCTTACGTTCTCCACGGCAGAAGTAAATACAACGCATAAGGTATCTGCAGGTGTTCCTCAAGGCTCCGTGCTGCGACCTGTCCTTTGGAACGCCATGTACGACGAGTGGGTTTTGGGGACGATGTGGCACTTCTTGCTGTAGACAAAGCGCTTTGAAGGACAGAAGAGAGTACAGAGAATGGCTTAGCGTGGCGGGCCTCGAACTACGGTGCTAATAAGCAGCCGTAAAAAGGTGGAATCAGCTTGGGTCAGAATTAATGGCACAGCAATAAAATCTCAAAGAGCCATTAAATACCATTGCTGGACACAAGGCTATGTTTCCGAGAACATCTGGCGTACGTCGGAGAGAAGGCATCAAAATCAAGCAGCGCCTTAGCTAGAATCATGCTGAACACATGCTGCCCAAAACAGGGGCGAAGACGACTTTTGGCGAGTGCCACTGAGACCACAATTCTATGTCTAGCATCGTTCCATGGTGTTTTCTAGCTATATAAGAGGCGTTTGTGGGGCGTACCATCTAAGTGCGCTCAGGATCTCTTCTGCGCAGTGGCGTACGCAGGGGGGGTTTTGGGGTAAACCCCCCTTGGGGGAAATTTTTTATATGCGAAATTTTTTATACTAAAATTTTTGTTCTGAAAACCCCCTGAAAAAATCCTGCGTACGCTACTGCTTCTGCGTACCATACGGCAAGGGGCGTCCCCAGCTTTCAATAGGGGGGGGGCTGATCCTAAACTATTCTTAAATACTTCTTTAATTATATTTTTCAGCATTAAAAAATTAGTTCAAGATGCATTTAATATGATATAAGAGACAAGCTTCAAAACAATGGCAGAAAACTTAAGTTATAAATAAAAAAGGGCATTTTTCGGCGCAAAATCTGTGACCCGCCTGGCTACGCCCTTGCCGTACGATGTCAGAAGATGCTGCATTGGTCATTGCCGGGTTGATTCCACTTAAAGAGCTGGCGATGAGAGGTACAGGGCTTCACGGTTGAGTGGCGCAATTCAATCTAGCAGGGTTATACATCTGCAGGAAGCAAGGCAGCGGAGCATTGAGAAGTGGCCCATAGCCTAATCCAAAAGGTATTGTCATGGCTGTCTAGAAAACATGGTGAGGTAAACTTTCGCTTAACTCAGCTTCTTAGTGGGCACGGCTGTTATAAATAGTTTGCGTAAACTTCCTCCAAAGAAACTAAGATCGCTATCCCCATATGCGGATGACTGAGTCAAGTCACATTTATTCTAACTATACAAGCGATGCATCTGACAATGATGACTAATTAGAGGTCCAACAGTTTAAGAAATTTTAAAAATTCAAATAAGGAATGTAAGAAATATAACACAGGCCAACAAATAGACCAATTTTGTGAGGTGCAGCCCTGTTGATTTAAAAATATGATAAGTTAATGCTCACTGATTCCAAAACTGGTTTCGGTTTAGCTCTATCAGCTCTTGTTTCCAAGATATGGAGGAAAAACGAAAAAGTTGAATTTTTGGCACTCTAGGACTTATGGAGGCCAAACTAGGCATAAATATGTGAGTTTATGAGCTATTTGCGATAAAGTACATATCAATAAATTTTTTAAAAATCAAAGGCGCTACATAAGTTCTGCGGAAAGTGTCTAATTTGGCCTTTAAAGACAGACATCTTTCGATTTATGGCATTTTTATCAAAATAAATCATCCCGTTTAAGCTAGCGCGGTTTTTTGATAATTATTTTCGCCATCTGAGCATATGGCCAAATATATGATCTAATTTTGTGGTTTTTATAGCATTCAAATGAGTTTATTTGGCAGAGTTATAGCCTGCTAAAGACGAAAATTCATATTTAAATTTTTGGGAGGGAAAACTAGATTGTCACTCTAAATCTGTATAGGAACTGTAAAGAGGCTACTTGTTTAGGCATAAAGTGTTATATGTTTACGTGTAGATGATAAATTCTATTTTGAAATAAGTAGCCTTTTCACAGTTCCTATAAATTTTTTTACTGACAATCTAGTTTTCCTCCCATAAATGTAAATATGTATTTTTGTCTTTAACAGGCGATAACTTTGCCAAATAAACTGATTAAAATGCCATAAAAATCACAAAATTAGTTCATATGTTGGACTTTATGTTCAGATGGCGAATATATTAATCCAAGAACCGCGCTAGCTTGAGCAGGATGATTTATTTTGATAAAAATGCTATAAATCGAAAAATGTCTGTCTTTAGAAGCCAATTTAGACACTTTCCGCTGTACTTATATAGCGCCTTTGATTTTTAAAATATGCATTGATATGTACTTTATCGCAAACAGCTCATAAATTGGAATTTGAGTTTTGGAGCTAATCGAATCGCGGTTTCGCGAACAGTTCGGTCCAGCAATAAGTTGCACAAACTGACGGTTTCGGTTGACTTAATTTAATTTACGTTTATTCTTAACAAAAATTTTAATCAATTTTGTTATAACATCCAGATCAAGTTGCGAATGTGACAGAAAATAGATTTACAGTTTGCTAAGTTAGCTACGTTCCAATATATATTTTCATCTATGAAATGACTTTTTCCATCATGTCAAATACAACCTTAAATGAGAACTTGCTCGTGAATTTTGTGGAAAATGGTCTGAAGGATGCTCAACGCATGGAGTATGAGGCGGTACATGAAGTTTTGCTACGCTTCATCAGCGAGAAGGAAGTGGATGCCAAGCGCAAGCGGTCAACTCAAAACGAATCCAATTCAGTGAGTGGCGGAGCAGGTGAACCGAAGAGGATGAGTTGGCTACTCAACGCCAACAACAAGCTCTCGCTGAGGAATAAAGTCCTCATTTACAAAGTGATCCTGGCACCGATTTGGAGGTACGGAGTCCAGGTATACGGCATCGCCGCGAAGACCCACCTGAACAAAATCAGGGTCTTCCAGGCCAAAATCCTGAGGGAGGATCACTGGAGCGGAGTGGTTCATCCGTACTCGAGACATCGAGAGAGTGTGGCGTCCCGATGGTTGGCGACACAATCAACAACCAAGCAGCGAGGTACGTATAAGGTCGCCACACACCCAAACAACCTCGCCAGGCGCTTACTCCGAACGCGCAGGATCAACGGGATCAGGGCAAGACGTAGGCTCAAAAGGATACACCCCAGGGGACCTGGCTGATCGAAGGATTTAGCCCAAACAAATGCGTCGAACAGCCAACACACAACTACAACTACAAATTACTGGATAGACAATCATCAAAAACCAATTACCCCCTTAATCCCATTACAAACCTAAAAATTACTAAACAACAATACACATAAAATTAGAGTTAAAATCCTTACAACTAATTACAAACAACAACAAACTCCAAACATGCAACAAAATAATACGTAGAATAATCCTTCCCCTACAATTATAAGTTACTTCAACTAGTAATAGAAAATTGTAATATTTAGCCTTAAGGTGTCTAAATAAAAAATCAAAAAGTTAAAAAAAAAAAAAAAAAAAAAATCCCGTTTAAGCTAACGCGGTTATTTGATAATTATTTTCGCCATCTGAGCATATGGCCAAACATTTAATCTAATTTTTGTGATTTTTATGGCATTCAAATCATTTTATTGGGCAAAGTTATAGACAAAAATTCATATTTAAATTTATGGGAGGAACACTAGATTGTCTCTCTCTAAATCTGTATAGGAACTGTAAAGAGTCTACTTGATTGGGCATAAAGTGTTGTATGTTTACATGTAGATGATAAATTCTATTTGGAAACAAGTAGCCTTTTTCACAGCTCCTATAAAATTTTTTACTGACAATCTAGTTTTCCTCCCATAAATTTAAATATGAATTTTTGTCTTTAACAGGCTATAACTTTGCCAAATAAACAGATTAAAATGCCATAAAAATCACAAAATTAAATCATATGTTGGACTATATGATCAGAGGGCGAATATATTATTCCAAGAACCGCGCTAGCCTGAATGGGATGATTTATTTTGATTTAAATGCTATAAATCGAAAAATGTCTGTCTTTAGAGGCCAATTTAAACACTTTCCGCTGTACTTATAAAGCGCCATTGATTTTTAAAAAATGCATTGATATGTACTTTATCGCAAATAACCCATAAACTCTCATATTTATGCCTAGTGTGGCCTCCATAATTCCTAGAGTGCCAAAAAATCAACTTTTTCGTTTTTCCGCCATATCTTGGAAACAAGAGCTAATAGGACAAAACCAATGATACAGTTTTGTTCAGTGCAACCAATATTAACATAATCAGATAAAAATAGACCTGCACCAAAAACACTGTTGGGCTGTGTAATTAAACATAATATAATAATTTTTAATTGTCATCATAATTCATTTTCATGATCAGTTACTATATTCCAATCCTTTTCTTCAAAAATCTTGAAATGTCAATTGTCATTACATTTTCCATATTGGATCCGCCATTGCGTTATTCTAAAATTTCAATTGAAATTCGTGATCAGCGACCTCGACAACCCCCGAGTACAGACTTTCAGCCAAATCAAATAGGTTTTTTGAAGAAATTGTCCGCCATATTGGATCCGCAATTTTGTTTTTCTAAATTTTGACTTCGGATTCGTGATCAGCGACCCCGAATACCCTCCAGCACCGACTTTCAACCAAATTAAGTACGTTTATAAAGAAATTTTCCGCCATATTGGATCCGCCATTTTGTTTTTCTACATTTTGACTTCGGATTCCTGATCAGCGACCTCGACAAACCCTGAATGCAGACTTTCAGCCAAATCAAATAGGTTTTTGAAGAAATTGTCCGCCATTTTGGATCCGCCATTTTGTTTTTCTAAATTTTGACTTCGGATTTGTGATCAGCGACCCCGAACACCTTCGAGTACAGATTTTCAGCCAAATTAAATACGTTTATGAAGAAAACGTCCGCCATATTGGATCCGCCATTTTGTTTTTCTAAATTTTGACTTCGGATTCGTGAACAGCTACCCCGAAAACCCCTTAGTACAGATTTTCAGCCAAATGAAATACGTTTTTGAAGAAGTTGTCCGTTATTTTGGATCCGGCATTTTGTTTTTCTAAATTTTGATTTCGGATTTGTGTTTAGCTACCCCCAAAACCCCCAATTAAAAAATTTTTTTTAAATTTTGTGCCCCTTTTTTTTCCCCCCTTTTTTTTTTCCAAATTGTAACTTGTTTTTTGTTTTCGCCGCCTTGGAAAACCCCCGCGTACATTTTTTTTATTTAAATGTATTTTTTTTTGTTTTTTTTTTTTTTTTAATTTTTTTTTTTTTTACCAATTTTTTTTTGTTTTTGTGGGGGGGGTCCCCTTTTTGTTTTTTGATTGCCCCTTTGGGGTTTTTTTTGGGGTGTTTTTTTTTTTTTTTTAAATTTTTGGTTATTTGTTTTTTTTCTTTTTTATTTTTTTTTTTTTTTGAACTTTTTGCGTTTTTAATTTTTTTTTTTTGCGGGGGTTTTTTTTTTTTTGAATGAAGTGGTTTTATTTTTTTTAATTTTTTTTTTTTGTTTTTTTGTATGGTGAAATAAATGTTTTTTTTTTTTTTTTTATAGGTGGATTTTTCAGCGGTGTCACAGAAATCTCTTCCAACCAAATTCCAACCCAAAACCAATTCTCGGTGTCACAGAAATCTCTTTCGGTTGGTTTCAAATCTCTCGTGTTTTATTGGGAGATTTGGGTTAATACAGCTCTAACATTGAAATTTAAATAAAAGCTTGTTTGCAAAAAGAAACATTATGCTTTTGTTAATTGATTTGCATTTTTACTTTTACTTTTTCGATTTGTCTTAGTGTTTCATTTTGCATTTAACAAAATCTCTAGTAAAAAAAAACTCAGTTTTTTCTCGGCAGCCAAAACCAACCAAACAATGATGATGCCAACTTGGTCGAAATAGCGGCTTACCATTTTCGGAGTTTTTATTTGTATGAAAAATTAAATAATTTGAATCTGATATTAAAGAAGACACAAATTATAAATTGTAGTCTAACAATCAGGTGCTTAATGAGCATTAAACAAGTACATCAGTTCACTAATTAATTAACGTAAGTTGGCATTCACAGACAATCGTTTACTAGTCCCACATGATAGGGTTGTCATATATGTGGTACGATTTGGCGCAAAAAAATGTATTTTTAAATTTTTCGTTTGTTATTTCAAAAATTAATATCCCAAAATGACAATAATTTTACGTGCTATATTATGGTAATTAAACGTTTTAAGTTCGTAAATAAAATACATTATTAAAATAAGAACAAACTTTCCACACAAATATTTCTGTATGGTGGCAACCCTGTTTAGCCAGTCTCAACGATAAGTCACCAATCAGCTGGTAAAAACAGCTGTTGATAGTTGACTCGGAGTCGGGAGTCCGAAAAAATGAAATCTCTCGAAGTTCTGTGACACCGACGGTTTTTTTCTAATGAGCGATTTGAACAAAAAAATTGACTCAACCAGAATCGATGAAAGTATCTCTACTCTCCAGTGCCTAATAAAATCTTAATTAATCACTTTAAATGCATAGACCTTGGTTATTTTCATTTTCTTATCATCATTAAGGCTAAATCACATTTTCTTTCCTCTTATCATTACTCAATATTTCCTGCATTTTACAATCGAACATTGCCATTGATTTATATTTTTTTGTTTCTTTCATTTTGCAGCTTGTTGCATTTTACTTTTGTTTGGCTTTTTTGTTTTTTGTTGTTGCTATTGAATTTACAATTTGTTTAAACACGATACGCTCCATTGAGGCGTGAAATGTTGGTGCAATATGGCAGATATTTACCTTACCCAATTTGCTTACATAATCAATTTTACCTCGACGCCAAGCAATAAAAAAAAACTGTAACCGTATGGCCATTTTTACATAAGAGTTAATTAAAAATGCATTTTCATTGCAACTTTTGGACAATTTCAAGGCTTCTTTTTGTGCTTCGTTCTCATTTATGTAAGCTTTTGGCCTTTCAATGTGTGAAAAGGCTTAGAGTGTTGGGGCATTTAGTGAGCTGAATTGTGGCTAATTTACACACACACACATTCAGGCTTATCATAATTCCACACAAGATGTGAGGTTATGTGCATGCTCATTAAGGACAAAGCGTGGCAAGCTTTTAGGCTCACACACTCTTGCACACTCTCGCACAATGCGCTCATTAAGAGAATATGATACTTGGCGACATTTTCAGCCAAAATGCGTTTGTACAAGGATAAAATGTCACTCTTTCAATTTGTTTTCTATGGCGGCCATTTCTATTGGCATTCTGCCTCGCCTTTTGTTGTACCCCTTCTTTTCTTTGCTTAATGAGTTTCGGCGCAACGTCTTCAAATGACATTCGGCCGTTGAATGCGATTCTTGAGTGCGACGACTGTCATTTCAACTGTCATTGTGTGGATTTTTCCTTTGCTTCTGCGACCAACCGACCACCCACCCCCTCTGCTGTCCCGCTAATAGACGTTTGTCAATCAAAATTATGGGTTAGCTTTTTTTTTTATATATTTTGCTTATTTTTCCGTTGTTCCATTGTTTGTTTGGTTTGTCACTTTAGTTTGGTTTTCTAATGCATCAGAGCCTTAATTGGAGCACTGATTGCTGGGCTGGGGGAATACTAGCTGTGGCGGGGTTCCCTTGAGGCATTCAATGGATTGAATCACCCGCTCTTTTTCACTGAGAAGGAAGAAATGACTAGACGAGCTTAATAAAGGCTAAAGAAAAACCAAAAAACTTTGGGGAACCATGCTCATCTGTGTCACTCTGTGTTATCGGAATATCGTTTATCATCGATCGTTTTAATTTGGCCTATCTGTGTGAGTGTTATAGTAAACGTAGGGGTGGCTATTTGGGACGTCGAACGAATGCAGCAACACACATGCGAAATGCTTACAACAACAATTGGAGCAGAGACAAGCGCGCCGGACAGATGTTAACACACGCAGAACAATTGACCAAAAGCGCCGACAAGTACATCGAGCATTTACATCTGCTTCGTTCCTTCGTTCTATTTGACTATAAGCCAGTCCTGATTGGTGCTATGAACAAAGAATGTCCCAATTGTCATGCGCTTACGGATCCAGATTCAAACCTGTTTCTTAGGTCCATTCGTAGATTTAATTCATGTCTTTCAATGACTTTGTTCGGAGCAACAGAAATAATGCACAATACAGCGGGAAATGGTCAACAGTTCAATTAAATCTTCAAAACCTGCAATGAAGTGCATCATTAAGTATTCTGATTGCGGCCAATGCCATGCGTGTGGTACGACACATACATTTTTTCCAAATCTACTTTATGAGAGGGCAGTAAATCGTGTGGATGTACGTTGCGGCTACAATAACCTCAATTCGCCTAACGCTAGGCGCATCGTCGGCGAGCTGGACTCCCTTTTGAATGAGCACAATGAATTATTGAAATTCTTGAAGTCACACATGCACGAATTGCAAAGTGACAATTACGCTATTCTTATCAATACTAATAAAACACCAGCTGGAGAGCACTTACGTAGATTTAATGCGCCTGATGTTGACGACGTTGTTGGAACAATGGAACAATGAAACAATATTTTTATTTGAAGAAGTTAACTCAATTTTATCTTATGAAATCAAAGCCATAGGAATCCCTTTACTTGGTACAGGGTATTTTGCAATCGGGGCACTCGACTGCAACACCCTTATACACTGTTTACTCTGCGGTTGTACGACTTTTTTTTTGGGTATTTTTTGCCTGAGACTAATCGTTCGGCCTTACAAAATTATGGCAGATGACTTTAAATTCGGGCCGGTCGTACGACCGAAAAAAATCAGTGCTACCAGACCATATTTAATCCAAAAATGTGGCAGCCTTGTGCAATTTTTATGGATAGCTGTCACTACGATACATATTCTAAAAAAAATTATTTAAATTGGACAGGAGTTACCCGGGACACGTCGGCCTCCCAAAAACTCTAAAAACTTTTCCTCAAATAGAAAATACAATAGATAAGGTTGTTACATGCATCCACAAAGCTCTTAGAATTGGCTCTGATAAATTATATACTTATTGATAGTCACATAGCTGTTGGCTGTGATGCAGTCCCAGATTGCGGAAGATAAACTGAAGGCATAACTTTTGGCTAATCTTGACATAATACCACGCTACGAACAGGCTAGTGTTCACAACGAGCACTGGTTTGATCTTCAAAATTCAGTTGTATGCGATCAATTAAGCATATGTGTTTGATTCGGCCGTCGCACAGGGGTCCCAAATCCCAATCGGCCAAAAGTCGAAAAACGTAAACAAATTTGATTGGATTGAAAGTCTGTACTCCAAGGTTAGAGGTCAAAATTCAGAAAACAAAATGGCGGAATCAATATGGCGTACAATTTCTTCGAAAACGTATTTGATTTGGCTGTAACATCGAAAACACGTTTATCGATAATATCTCGATAACTATTTGACAGATTTTTTCAAATCGATTTTCGTGCTCGGCGGGCCAAAATACTTTAGAAAAAGTTGGTTTGGTGAATTGGGTGAGAGTGCTGTCGAGCAGTGTGTATATATTATGTAGCGACAAATCTGGCACAAAAATCATCACCGAGACTAAATATGCAGCTATCTGCAGCTAATTTTTGGATATGTTTTAAAGAATTGTCTAAACAACAATTTCTTATTTGTTTGAGAGTGGGATCTGATGGGAGTTTTGACTTATTGCTTTTTCTATTGCGACAGAATGTGACCAAGAAAAAACATCTACTCTTATTAACGATTCACTTTTTTATGCATTGTTAATAATAATTTTGAGCAATATATTTAAATTGTACTTACTTTCTAGAGTAGAATCCATTATTCAGAATCCAAATTGGTTAATTTTTCGCGATTCTATGCGCTTCTAAACGTTGTGTTATTTTCGACGCACGACGAGTAAACGATGAGGCACGCTCGACGCTCACGTGCCGAGTTCATACCTGAGCCAGATGTGGACACTTCCTCCTTATTAACAGTCAGAATACAAACTAGATGTACCACTACAACTATTTCAATTATTAAAAGTCCCTAAAAAAATATATTTTTTTTTCGACTTTTAGCCAGATTTTGGGATTTGGGACCATAGTGCGTCGTCCGTTCCGCAGATCATCTTTTTGATGTGAAACATCTTTAATTTCGCTTCGGAAAACTTTAGTAGGAGTAACATTTTATTGTAGCGTCACGTGACGCTGTGAATGAGGGTGGAATGAGGGGGAAAGACGAGATCAGTGACTTAACAGCGCTTAAACTGTGGATATGCTTTGACCAAACAGTGACTTTACAGTGACTTAGCAGTAACTACACAGTTACTTAACAGTAAGAAAGAGTGACATAACAGTGACTAAACTGTTACTGATTAATTACTTTAATTACTTAACAGTGACAAAACCGTGACTGAACCGTGACTTAATAGTAACTAAACAGTGACTTAACTGTGAGTAAACAGTAACTAAACAGTTACTAAACAGTGACTTGACAGCGCTAAGCTTTGACCAAACTGTGACTAAACTTTGACTAATCAGTGGTGAATTAACAGTGACTGAAGAGTTAGTTAACAGTGACTTAACAGTGGCTAATCAATGTCTGAACAGTTAATTAACAGTGACTTAATGTTTACTTAACACTAATGACACTCACAACTTTTTTTAAAACTCTTGAAGAGGGTATACTGAAATTGTTCGGATGTTTGTAACGCATAGAAGGAAGCTTCTCCGACCACATAAAGTATATATATTCTTGATCAGCATAACGAGCTGAGTTGTTTTAGCCATGTCCGTCTGTCCGTCTGTTTCTATGCTATCTCCTCCGACAGTTTTAAAGCGCTCCTAACCCTGCTTTGCACGAAGTTTATTGGTACAAATACGCTGCGCATTTGTCGGAACCGGCCGGATCGGATGACCATAACTATAGCTGCCAAAGAAACGATCGGTCGAAAAACTAGTTTTAGTAAGAAATACTTCTCTATGCTTTAATTTCAGCAAGTTTTATGAAAATCGGGCAACTATATATACAACTATATAATTTGTTGAATCAGAAACAATCTGGTTTTCTGAAAAATAAAAGTTTTACCACGGCGATCTTGAAAATTACTAAAGACATTAGAAATAATATAGACAATGGACAGGTGACGTTTTTGACTCTGTTAGATTACAGCAAGGCGTTGGATACAGTTAATCATGATGTGCGCTGTTCCAAGCTCAGCAAGATGTATAATTTTTCTATCGCAGCGTCAAAGCTGCTTCGCTCATACTTGACCGAACGATGTCAATCAGTGCTAACCTCGTGCAGTGCTTCTTACTTTTTGTCACTTACACGTGCAGTACCGCAGGGATCGGTTCTGGGACCGTTGCTCTATTGTGTTTATGTTAATGACTTTCCAACTGTGATGTCAAACTGTGATATGAATATGTATGCAGTGTGTGCAACTGTCAGTAAAATTAATGAATGTATTGATATGTCAAATAGGGAACTAAGTAAAATAAGTGACAGGGCTTAAAAAAAATGGACTGGGACTCAACCCATCTAAATCAAAATGCTTGGTCATTTACAAAAAACTTTTAAATACAGATGAATTAGATTTTAGAACACCTATAATTTACAAATCAACAGACAATGACTTAGAGTCCCTTAAAAATTGGGGGGGGTAAAAAATTTGTTACTTGGTCTCTATATGACACAGAATTTTCTACCAGCAAATTTTCGGCTCTTAATAGCGAAAACATATTTGATCTCTGGCCTCTTCTATGGGGTTGAAGTGTTTAGAAACAGTGATGCCATTTCGAGACAAAAGCTCAATGTTGTTTTTAATAATATTGCCAGATACGTATGAGCACAATATAAAGCCAATGGACCACATCTCAACCGCTGCATGACAAATTATTGGACTGCCCTTTAATAGATGGATAGGCATGAGAGCCGTCATATCATTACACAAGATTGTTAACACGATGGCTCCACAGTATCTGTACGATAAACTAATATTTACCTCCTCAAGAAGGACCAAAAACATTGTTTTCCAAAGATTTTCACTATCTAGTTCAAAGAAAGTAGAAGTATAAGTTTATGTTTTATATATCGGTTTGTTACCTGTCGTAACTAGTGAGTTAAAAAAATATGCTTCGCATGTATCACTAGGAATAAATACAATACAATACAATACAATATAATATAATTGCTCCAGATATAGCTTCCCTCTATTTTTTATACTAAATTCCACTATTAAACCTCATACGGAGTTCTGAAGTAATGTAAAAGTATGAAACAAATAATTTGAAAAAGTAGGCACATAAAATATTGTTCAAATTCTTTAAAAATTACACTTTATAACTAATTTCTTATATCACACTCAAAAAATTCATAAGACTTGTGGCCCCGTCTAAAGCTTAATAAACTCTTTATTGTCTTTGTCAAGCGGGTCACAAAAGTATGCTATGCTTTACTACTTCTGCAACATAATTATATTTTAATTCCATAGACAACAAAAGCAAATAACCAGAAAACTACCAAATAAATAAACTCAAAACAACTGCAGCTACAGCAATAATAATAATATGGAACTTTGCCCGAAAAACTTTTGCCCGCTCTGTCACTTTTCTAGTCTGTGCATGAATTATAATTATGTTTTTCATTAAAATTCACCTTGATTTTGCGTACGCGATTTTCAACTTCTTGAGGTTTGAAGCAGAAAAGTTTCATCTTGCCCCAAACCACCCACCCACTCCAATTGGCATTGTGTCGCCATCTAGCGTTCATATTTTGTTGCGTTTTTAATGAGCTTCCAAATTCAAAATGTGTTTTTGTGTGTGTTGAGCATCAAATTTTCGTAGTATTAATTGAATTTTACATAGACCAGTAATTTGAAGCTTTTAATTAAGGCGAACGAAAAGTGGTTGATAAAAATATATACACACAGCAACAACGAAATTGGGGAAAGGGTTGAGGGGATACGACACAGGTACAACGATAAAGTTTGACAAACAAACTACAATTTAATTTAACTTTGCTTATTCTTTGTTCTGCTGTGCCTTGGCAGAGGTAGGTAGGGAGAGTTGCATTTCTGGTCATGATTACGCATTGCCAATGTCAGAGCTGAGCTTGGGTTTTTTTTTTTTTGTATTTTTTAATAAGTTTGTCTTCAAAAGTTTGTGCAAAAGTTGGTGAATTGTGCTTGAAATGAAATACTAGACAAATTGTGAGTTGGAGTTTGTCTCGTGTTTTCTTCTTTTGATTTTTGGAAGGATTTTAATTATGTGACTATTACAATTACGATTTTTATACAGATTGAAGGAAAAGAAAACAAAAAATGCGCTTAAGTTCTGGTTTTACATGCTCGCTTTCTGCTAAGTCTTAGCCTTCTGTTGTTTTTGTATGCAAAGGAAAAGAGCTCAGTAGTCGATCAGCAAAACGCTATTCAAGCAAAGAAAAAGAAAACTGCTGGATCCAGGTCCATTGATGAATTGTTTAAGCCCAGCATTCATGTGGTTGTTTGTCTGCGCGAGCACATAAACCAACCTTCCCGCTCTCCTTACTTGATATTTTAAAATTTGTACATTTCGTTACAAAAAATATGTTTGCCGTGCACTTTTGCCAAAGGAAAAGTTAGTCCAGGAAAACTAATTGCCTTTGTGAGGTGGTTGTAGCTCTCGGGGGCGGCGGAGTAGAATATTTTTCACTAAAAGCTGCAATAATATGCAATTAAATTAAGTTTGATAAACAATAAATAGATATAGAATGTTTATGGGTGTCTGTTTATATTTTTCATGAATTTCAATCGGGTGGGGAACAAAAAACACACACACACACACCAGAACTTCTTCATCCTCCTCCGCTGACTTTGACGTCTGGGGTGGCTGCTGGCTTGTTGTTTACTTACACAACTTAATATTATGCACATGTTTCATTTATGAAATGCAAAAGTTGCAATTTTATGCAGAAGATGGCGTTGAGGATGTAGCAGTAGAGCGAGTTGTCGTCTGGCATTAAGTTGATAGAAATAAATATGAAATGCCCTGTAAAGGGAGGACTATGTTAAGGTGTAATACACTTGAAAAATTTAAAGGTCAGGATTTAATACAACTCTCAACCCAACTCAAAACTAAAAGATCTCAAAGTAGTGTTAAATAGATCAAAAGAAAAAAAGTAATGGAAAAAAGAACAAAAAAATTTTTAATGGAAATTTTTTTCGTACGTATAATAATCCTGAAAATTCTAGAAACGCTTTTTACTTTTATTGAATGTCACACCAAAAAAGTATGCAATAGAAAATGCTAATTATACAATTAAAATTTCCAACTGGTTTTAACATTTTGCATATGGAGATAAAGTAGATTCCTGACTATATCATTATTGAATATTTTTCTGAGAGATATATCGGATATTGAATATATTTTGTTGATATTTTTCGTTGATATTTCTGTTGGTTTCGACCAAATAAAATGAGGATTAGTGTGCTCCAAATTGTCTCAATCCAAGTTTTTGTTTAGATCAATTGAAGTTAATCAGCTGTAATCAATCCCACACCCAAAAAAAGTTGTCATCAAAGTGACACAATTTAGACATCAATTTGAAACTATTGATGACTAGTATGATATTTCGAGGATTTCAAATTGATACTAACGTTGACATTTTATTGTATTAATTTTAATTTAATTTATTATCAATTTAATTTTTTTATTATCAATTTGACACTAGGTCTTATTAATTTGATAATTCAACTATCAACCTTTTTGTTTTCATTTTGATACTAGCTTTTATTAATTTAATATTTTTTTTTATCTTTGTAGTATAAATTCAGTTTATTATAATCTTCCATTAAACAAAACATTTTATAAAAAATATTTTCATTTCAAACTCTATCAAAATGTAATTTATTTACTTATTAATTGAATTGTTATGGTGCTAAAAGGGAACTTTGGTCTCTCACTGTATGCCTCGTGTCCATGCGAATGTTGCTTAACCAGAAGTCACCATGTTGGTATGCCTCTTGCTCGAACCCGTACATCAGAGTTCCCCAGCCATAGACCCTGGAGCACGAACATACTCCCTGTGTGTTAGAGAGAGACACAGTCACATTTTCGCGCTCTCTTCTGGGGGAACCCTGCCGTACATGTTGCAGTTTACTCGCATTGTACGTTGTCTTGCAAAGCGCTGAAACTGTCACATCAGCATTGTGGCTTGTTGTGTGTCCTGTCTAAAGAGTTACATTTTTTATTTACATATATTTTTAAAAAACGACATGAATACTCAGCTGCTTACCTTGCAAATATGCGCCATTTGAAATCCATTTATTTATCTTCATCACGTCGTCTGGAAAAGGGTCCTCCATAGCCTTTACTTTTAACTAAGTACACATTTAGTTACAAAAAGTAAAATCACTAAATGTGACATGTCAAGCATCGCCAGCTGCGACGTTCGGCATGCTTCGTTTTACAATTCATACATTCTTCGAATTTTCGAAATAAAAAAAAAATTGTTTAGTTTCAAAATTAATTCTTCTGCGCATCAAATAAATATTCGAAGTTTCAATGTAATACTTTCTATGTATGCATTGATACAAAAAAATGATACTAGTTTCAGTTTCGATTTGAGTCAACGTGTATCAGAGTGATATTGATACAAATTTTGCGAGCTTATATTACTCTCTTTTGCAATGGCCAAAGAAGTGCTAAATGAGCACGTTCTCTCGTGGATAAACACACACACGCATCGCCATAATAAGCATGTGTGTTTTCCCGAACCCTGATATAAATTCATGAATTGGTTTCCATCATTTTTTTTTCCTTTGATATGAATGAAATTAAGCACAAATCGACTCGATTTTTTATTTTTATCTTCTTCCAGATAGTTTCAATGTGTCAGATAAACTTCAAATTTTTTATTTGTTAGTTTTCGTGAGAAATAACTTTGAAACATCACAAAGGAGGCTGGTCGACTGTACTGTTGTTTCAAGAACCTACCGGTTCTATCTTCAGTAGGTTTTGCCCATTAATTGCATGGCTTTGACTGCTTGGAAATTCCAAGTCAGCATTAGAGCAAAAACCAACAAGTTGACCCGTCTTCTTTGTGGTATTGTATATTTATATTTAAAGTTATGTGCAAACTAATATGACCTCGAGCCGGCTAAAACGTGATAGTTCGAGAAATACAATACATTAATATTGCAATACATCATTACTTAGAGCTATCTCTTACAAAACTAAAAAATAACTAATTGTAAGTTTATCTGGGACTTAGCCATCCGAAAGAAGGGGAAATCGTTTCTAATCCTATATTTTTCCGTGTTTTGGATTTTAGTCTCAATCTGAATGTGGATTACATGAATAGACACACTGCTTATTGTAAAGACGTGTCTTTTATTGAAAATATTGAAAATATCGATGTTTTTTACAAAAAAATATTTATAATTAAATTATTCTATTTTAATATAAAAAAATATCGGTATAAATCCGGCAATCCTATTATAGACCTTTTTCAAGGTCTTTGGATCTCTGCAGTTTTCTTTTGATGCGATACAGAAGCCGCGTTTGAAAAATTGGGAATAGCTTTAACAAAGGATCTTTTTACCATTTTAATGTTCCGTTTCGAAAATTTATCAGACTTTAAAAAGACTCTTACTTTCTTTCTTACTTTTTTTTAAGTATTTACATTTTTGTTTTAAAGTTTGATGGAAGTAATAAGAATACGAAAGAATTCGGTAAATACTAAATATAGGGATGTACAGGGTTGCCCATATTCGACGGACCCATGTTTTTTTTAAAAATCAAAGAAAAAATAAAAATTTGGCGGTTGGCAATCTTAATCATTTAATTTGTTCCAAGTAGATTTGTTTTTCTTATTCGATATCTCTCAAATGGCCGCCCCTGGCGTTGATGGCGTATTGTGCCCTTTTCTGCATTTTCCTTCGATTCGCCAACATTTCGGCCGGAATAGCGGCTATTTCTTCACGAATGTTGTCCTGAGCTCTTTAGTTAACGTAAACCTTTGACTTCAACAAATATCCCCACAAGAAGAAGTCAGGCGGCGTCAAATCGGGCGAACGCGGTGGCCAGTCCAAATCACCACTTTTCGACATCAAACGGCCCGGAAACAATTTCTTCAGAAAATCGATTGTTATGCGACTTGTGTGCGGTGGAGCGCCGTCTTGTTGAAACCAGAACTGCCTCATACGCTTTCGACGAATAATTGGCATCACAAAATTGGTCATCATGTCGCGATAACGCTCCTGGTTGATGGTAACAGCATGGCCATTTTCATTTTGGAAGAAAAACGGCCCAATGACCGATTTCGCACCTAACGCAGCACCAAACTGTGACTTTTCGTCATGAAGAGGCACTTCTTGAATCTCAGTGGCGTAAATACGGCAATTTTGCTTATTTACGGTCCCATTCATACATTTTTTAATACATTTTTTAATTTTTTAAAAGCACGTTGAGTTTTCACAATTGACTTGTTCTGTTGAATGTAAATTTCAACTATTTTAGAGCGCTCGCGTGGCGTGTATTGTTCCATGGTAAAAATCTGCTTGGACTGACGCTTCGAACGCGGTATGTCATTAACATTACATGACATCTCTGTCAAAAGTTATGGCGTTGCCAGATGGGTCCGTCGAATATGGACAACCCTGTATAACAACTTAAAAAGGGTTTTTTTAAAAAACCCAAATCAAAACTAAAAAAACGTATTTCATACTTAAATTCAGTATTTTCGCAGTATACCCCATTTTAATCCCTTGTTTTTGGATGTAACCTGCAGGGGAAAATATTTTTTCTGTTTTTTCCAAATTTAACAGACTCGCTTACACTCTCTCAACAGAACACTTGATTTTGTTTTTCTCCTGTACACACATACATGCGCAAAAACACTTTTGACAACGAAACAAATGCACACAGAGACTGAAAAAAACTCTGACAAAAATCAGAGGTGAAATGTCATTTTGGTTCCCTTTATTATTATGTCCAAGGGTGTTTGTTATTTTTTCTTCTGAAAGCTTGTAAGAGGGGATCATTTTTGCAACACACATACATGCGAAAAAGACACTATCGGGAGGATGTTGTCTTGTTGACAAAAGTCAAGGGTGAAAAGGCAAAGATTATATAACAGTTGTCCGACTATCTCCCTTTGTTCTTATCAGAGAAGTTGCGTTTTTAAGTACGTTTTCAAAAATTTATCGAAGATTTTATTAAAGTGAGTTTTTAATTTTGCCTGCTAAGGCTCGTGGGCGAATATTTAGAGAATGTTTTTTAAATGTTCGTTCTTGGCTCATTAATTGTCCGTTTCAATCTATGTTCTCTTTTCTTTTTATAGAAAAATACCAAGGGTATCCCTTGGCAGTCTCTTGAGATGCAATTTGTTTGCTCCTTCTGTTTTCTTGTGTTGAATTTTTATGAGCCGCCGCGGCGCATAGTAAAGTTTGTCAAGAGTTTTTTTTTTTATACATTTTTAGTTTTGGCCTGAAACTACATCATAGAAACAGCAGCATTCCAATTATCCTAGTGTGGAGCAGAGCATCTGGTTTACAAATTTAATCTTTATATAGGCATTGAGCGCTCTACTTGAACAGTAGAAGTGTAGAAGTTCATTATTTAGCTAATTTGTGGACCGTCCAGCTTTCCTTCGTGTGTGTGTTCGCTCTGCTTCGTCATGCTGCAATAATATGCCCCTTTAATAATTCTCACTCATTTGGAAAATAACATTACAAAGCTGTGGCTCATGCTCTACTCGTTTATGCCCTTGTTAGCGCTTCTGCTGTTGTTCCTGACCATTCTACTCGTCCTCCGCCTCAGCCCAATTCATGTCGAACACGAAAATTTGTGTTGCATGTCCTGTTGTCTTTATGTTCCCCTTTTTTTGATGCTCCTCCTACTCCTCCTCCTCCTCCTCTTCCTCACTTGTGTTTTTCACTATTGCATTTATGTTTTGCATTTTATTTGCTTTCCGGCTCGTTGCTTTGCTGTACTTTTTTTTCACTTCCTTTAGCCAACAGGCAACGGATTTTGCAAATTTGCAATGTGATTTAACTTCTCTTCTCCTTAGTGTACTTTACTCCCACCGGGTACTTTATCATTATGCAGTCGTTGATGAAAGTAGCCACTAATTTAAGTAAATGAAATGTACATGTGGACAATTTGCAATAATTCTTTAAAAATATTATCTCTTTTTGTTGCAGGTGAGTTGAGCATAAGGAGTAAGGTTTTTATATCTATGGAGCTGCCTGGGTATGTATTGAGTGCAGATGATTGCAAATTACCATACTTTACCACCTCAAAATAATTGGGGACACTTTCGTTATCATTAAAAATACTAAAAGGACCCTAGAAATGGTTTGGTTCAAACAAGAAATTTATTAAAAGTGACCAAAATCTATATAAAGTTTCATTTAGCTTCTTAAATTTAAGCTAGTCTTTATTTTTTAGCTCCAAATAAGGCATTCCAAATCAACGGCAGTGTTTTGATGTCGAGGTACGTCTAAGTACTTTCCTGCCTATAAATGTGCCATCCGGCTCGAAGGACCAATTAATAAAAATTCAAATTTACTAGCTCGATTCTTGGACAAAGCCCTTTTTCTTCTTTCTTTCATCTTCAGCTAAATTTTTATTTATAATAAAATTTTATTATAAAAGGGAAGGAAAACTATTTTGTTTAGGAGGCAGAAAACACCTGAGACACACTTTTTGCCATTCGTAAGTGTGTGTCCCTGCGAACGGAGGATCCGACTCGAAGGACCAATGAATAAAACACAGAGACCTTATTTTTTGTTACCATCTGAGAAACAGATTACTGAAAACGTAGAGGAAAATGCTTGCAAAGTGAGGATCCGACTCGAAGGACCAATGCATGATACAAAATTACTTGTAACTAGCTAGATTTTTAGATATAATCTTTTTGTTTGTTTTATCATCTGAGTCACACAGGCCTGCCTTTCCTAGGGTCATGAAAAAGATGATCCGGCTCGAAGGACTAAAGCACAAAACACAAATACATATCACTAGATAGATTTTTCGATAAAGGAATTCGTTTTTTAACTACTGCGTCACATATTCCTGACGTATCTAGGGCTAAGCGCATGCAGATGGAGGATCTGGCTGAAGGGACCAATGCATAAAACTCAATTACTTGCGACTAGCTAGATTTTTCGATATGACAATTAATTTTTTATCAGCTGAGTCACATATTCCTGACTGGGTAGATTTCAAAGGCGAAAACAAAGGTCATACTTTCAAGATGTCATACTTATACATGTTCTACTATAACAAATTTTGAGTTACCTCTAGTAGGTAGTAACCTGCAACTGTGTTGGATAACGTTCTTTTGATTAGAAACGAAAAAAATCGAGAATAATTACATAAACTTGAATAATAAACGAGAAAGGCAAAGCTAACTTCGTCTGTACCGAAGTTTTGATACACTTGAAATAGCTTGTCTTAACGGTTAGAGACTTCGACCAAATTTCGCAGATCAGCTTAAAAACATTACATATTACCCATGACCGTGTTTGAGAGCAGTAATATTGAGAACAAAACAGTTTTTCTTACTAAAAACCATTTTACGAACGAACATTTGTATGGCAGCTACAAGAAGTAGTCATCCGATCCGGTCGGTTTCGACATATTAGCAGCGTGCAGTAAAAAGAAGACTCTGTGCAAAGTTTCAGATCGATAGCTCCAAAACTGAGGGACTAGTTCGCGTAGAAACAGACAGACGGACAGACGGACAGACGGACGGACGGACAGACGGACAGACGGACGGACAAAGCTTAATCGACTCAGCTCGTCATGCTGATCAAGAATATATATACTTTATGTGGTCGGAGATGATTCCTTCTATGCGTTGCAAACTTCTGGGCAAAATTATAATACACTTTTCAAGTGTATAAAAATAAAACTCAGAAAAAAACACCATCAATGATTTTTGTATTTAAAAATCAACTAAAAAAGTATTTTAGATTTTTATGTTAAAAAATCATTTAAAAATGATTATGGACGATGAAAAAAAAAATATTTAATAATAAATAGCGAACAATTTATTTTAATAACAATCAAAAAATATGAAATCATGGCTTATCTCAGAAGCTGTGCTGAAATAATCATTGTTCCAATTTAGGAGAACAGCTTTGAATGCTTCATATTAATTTATATTAAATAAAAAATTTTTAAATAACAGTCATTTTCGTTCCTAATTTTTATAATGAAGCTAGAGATTTTTAATCTTTCGAAATGATTTAAACGCGGGGCAGACTGAGTGATAGTACCAAAAGGTTGATTAATACAATTATTTCAGGGTTTCTGAGGTGGAAAAGACCACCAAGGACAAACAAAAAATTAACAAAAGCCCAGTGCGATTTTTTTCACAAATTAATTTCCACACACAAAACATGGAACGGCTCTAAAAAGCATAAAATTTTTCAACATATTTTTTCTAAAAATCGGTTGCGGTGAATAACTCGACCGATTTCGATTTCGGTTACACAATACGGGACTCTTGTACAGTTTAAAAAAGCATTAGGTTTTATCGGTTTAGGTCATATCGGTTTTAATCCCTGCTTTGAAGGTAAAATTGGAAGAAGAAAAGAGCGCCGCAGGCACATTTTATTTTAAAATCGTGCGTGAAAAGTTAAGCCCTAATTTTTTAACAGCTGAGTCACATATTCCTGAAGTACTGTATACAGTACTGTATATAGGCTTAGCATATTTTTGTAGGAGTAAGTGCATGCAAACAGAGGATCAGGCTCGAAGGACCAACGTATAAAAAAGATTTTCTTGTGCCAAGCGAGGTTTTTCGATCCAAGAGTATGTGTTTTTGACATTCGTTTGGGTAACTCCTCCGTGGGTTAAAATGAAGAAATCGGCTGACTTTTGATACAAGAATTCATATTTTTATCATCTGAGTCAAATATTCCTGACACTCGTATGGGTAAATACCTAAACACGGAGGATCCGGCTCGATGGACCAATGCATAAAACTCAATTACTTAAGACTAGCCAGATTTTTCGATATGAGAATTGATTTTTTTATCAACTGGAAAACATTTCTTACATTCGTTGGGATAAAATGTCTACAAAAACATGATCCGGCTCGAAGGACCAATGTATTTAACACAAATAGTTATCAAAGGCTAGATTTTTCGTTTTTACGTTTTTTTCGAACTAAAGCTATGGTCCCACAGGCAAATAATTTGCCCACTTTTTCATAAAAATTTCTCTAAATAGCCATGATTACAGATTTTGCACAACTTAAAACTAAAACTATGGTTCCATACGTAAGCAATTTGATCAAAAATAGCCGAAAAGTATCCTAAGTTGGCCTATTTAGTCAATTTTTCAACAAAATTTGGGCAAATTATTTGCCTGTTGGACAATAGCTTAAGTTTCCTTTTTGGTTTCACCCCCCGTCTGTAAAAACCAAATTGAGAACAGTTTTAGATATAGATTCTTAACAATCAAACCTTTAATATTCTGCCGGCTCTAGGTCTCATTATGCTCGCACATAACTTCATAACCAAGAACACAACTCACCACAAAGGAGGCTAGTTGATAGTACAGCTATTTCAGGGGTATCTCTACCAAATTATCAGCGATCTTTACCCGTTTGTACTGTTTGTTCTTAAAAATTCGTAAACTAGGGTTATTTTTTCGGTCTTTCGAGTTTTTAGTTACACACTTTTTACAAGGTTTCCTTTTTACATTGGGCTATACGGGTTTGGGAGAAGGGACTTATCGTATGTCTGTCTGCCATATTATTTTCGTCCATTTTTTAAAATCTACTGCGTTCTACTCTCCATTTCGTTGTGTTACAGTGTGACCAACGTTTTTGTGTTAAAAATACCTTAACACTAAAATATTGATATACCCACATTTCATGCAAATAATTCCAAAGACTTAAAATTTAAAAGCGATTCGTTTTTGGATCAGAATGTAAAGATTAAATCTTTTTTCATAATTTTGAACTTACTTTAAGGAAGACAAATTTTGGTTCTAAAATAAAAGAGTCCCAATTAGGGACACAGATGGTAAAGATTTCAAGACCGGTATGGACCAAATGAATAGATGGAGATCCCAACTGTGAGATATCCACGACCGCATCTCGACTCTTTATCGAATTGCCAAAGATTCCAAGTCACAAGAGGGTAAGGATTTCAGCGCCCACTAAGTTTGGAAGCGGATTTACTATACCCGGTCATACAAAGGGCACGGGAAACCGAGGAATGGTTAGCGGGCATCTTGGTGAAAATTCCCAAAAAGGGCTACCTACGCGCGGGATCTGTGTGTTGCCCACTATTTCAAAGCTCACAGTAAGAATTATTTTGGATCGCCTGAGAGAGACTATTATGGACACCATAGGCGAAGAGCAAACCGGGTTCAGAAAAGGTTCGTCATGTACGGATTATCTCCGTTGTCGAGTCGCGCCTTCAGAAAGCTAAGAGTGTTTTTGGTATGCCGTCGGCCGTTTGGCGATGCTCATTGTATCCACACTGGCTCGAAATCAGGCTTTTCAAGTAACTAACGTAATGCCAGTGCTCCTATAAGGTTCCTCCACAAGGAAAATAACAACGTCCATAGTGACGAAATTTCAAACATATGTGAACCGATGCCTGCGTCGCATATTTTGTATTCTCTAGTATGACAGAATACGGAGATTATTGAAACCATAATACGCAGAATGATATGGAGCTGGATAGGGCATAAGTTGCGAAAAAGGGAGCGCAATATTGCTAGGAAGGCAATGGAACAAAGCCCGCTGGACGCCAGGCAGACCCACAGAAACTAGGAGGAGAACTGTCGGTAGAGAAGCTGAAATCATCATCGGACAGACCTGGAGAGAACTTGAAGCGACGGCCAACAACAGAGTTCGTTGGAAGAGAGGAGGTGTTGATGCCCTATGTCCCACATGGGATTGGAACTAGAAGAAAGTAAAAGAGGATTTAGTTAGGTTAGATTCTTGAAAAAGTAGGAAATAAAGCGGTTTTAAATCAAGTATTTTCAAATTTAAATGTCGGAATTGAATAACAAATCCCAGAACTCAACTCAAGACAACAAAATAGTGAGAATCATACAACCGAACTGTTATCACTACGTTTTTAGGTGGGGTTTAATATCTAACCAGAATTACTAAGACTAACCTGTCTCAATTCATTTAAAAATGCTTAGATACTAAAGGACTCCAAAGCGGGTTTGAACAGATCGGGTATGAACCTGGAAATGTGACATATTATTCATCAGACCGAACCTAGGTTAAACAAATAATTAAACCGAAAATAATACTTGACCTCGAGCCAGCTAATAAAAAAAATAGCTCGCTATCCATAACAACACAAAAATGATACATTAATAAATCTGAAATACTGTTTAGCGATTTATGTATTATCTTGTCTAAATTTCAGATTATTTTAGGATTTTAGGATTTTTCTCCATTTTGCTTTGTTCCTACTTTTCCTATTCACTTTTAGTGTGACCATTTGCTATAGAACACATAAGTTCAAAAAGTTTTAGCACAAATATGCTTAGAAAGATTTTGTTGTACAAATTTTTGCTAAATTCAGCACTCACTCATTTTTCCTCGTCCCCCTTCTAAAAGTCTAATCATGAACATACATATATGTTGCATAAAAGTATGCAACAGTTTTTAGTAAAAACATTTATCTTTCTCACACATACGTGGGCAAATAACCCTTTCAGCAGTCAGGCAGGCAGGCTGGCTGGCAGGCTGGCAGGCTGGCAGCTAATTAAGTTAAACAACAATCAGCCAGACAGAGGCAGAGTCAGGCCAGAGGCATCCTTAGAGCTTGACAGGCATAACCATTTTCATGCTCGCTTGAGGCCCATGAGGCGTATGCGTAATATGATTTACAGCACACATCAAATGTGATTATCAGGCGTTGTGTATGTGTGTGTGTGTGCGTGTTGCAACTTGCCTTAATTCAATTTCCATTGCACAATGTCAGTATATACAAGCAAGCTTTGACCTAAGTGAAAACATAATTAATTGAATTAAATTTTCTATTTGCCTGCACTTCTCCCTTCCGCACCTCTTCTCCTCCCCCCTTTGATTGTTTTGTATGGCCACAAATTAACTGTCTTTTTGGTAAATTTTCTGTTCGACTTGGCAATTATGCAATTAAGTGCAGCAATATTTTTTTTTTCTCCAAAGACAACTTGTTGCAAGTCCTACAAACCATACGAGTTTCGTATCCATTTCGCAGTGTAGAATTTCCCCTTTTTTCTCGATAGCCATAAGTACGCAGGCGCCTGGAGAACGCTAAGATTTATAAGAGAGAAAGTTTGAAAGTTTCTTTAATGCCGGGTGTTGTCATTTAGCATGACGTAATCTGTCTTGAAAATCTATTTAAATGGAATTTAACATATTTCGAACTGAAACTAAAAAGTTTATATACAAAAAATTGGTAGTAAAAAATCTTCTTTGTAGTTTTAATACCAAATTACTTACAGTTTGATTCAACAGTTAAACTCTACAACTTGTAGACTTTTTATTTCACCAACTTCTCTTGACTTTTATTGGGACTCTCTTAGTTAACAAATTGCGCTTTCGTTTTCAGCTTTTGTCATCTGAATAGAAAAAAAAACGAGAACTAAATGTAGGCTATATATGACATTATTCTTTTTGTCAGTGAGTCAGTCTGTAAAAATTAACATTTTCAACTTTCAATATGTGTCACTGGCATTTCATGGGCATTTCGCAGAGAGAAGAAGAGAGCTTTAGTTAGATGAACGGAAATAAATATGGCCAAAAGTCAATCAAACAGCCTTTTTTAGCAATTAAACAAAATATTTTTCCCATTTTCTACAAGAATAAAACAGAAAATTATAAGCTTATTTATTAAAGCTGTCAAATACACCCAGAAAAACAATGATGTTTTAACATATCAATTTATAGCCGATATGAAAAAAATATCAAATGGATATGTTAAAAATTTCAAATCGATATTTTTATTATTATTTTCTGACATTTTAAAAATTACATTTCAAATAATTTCTTACTTTATCCTCACAAACCGAGTTTCAAAAACCCCCTCTTAGTACGCACTTTCACTACTAATAGAAACTCCTGTCCAAATTACAACCCTTTATCTCTAACCGTTTGTGCTGTGCTGTAATTGCCAATCAGTCTGTCAGGACACTCTCTGTTATGTAAAGATAAAGAACAAAAAAGTGCTCATCGAGGCTCATTTTCATCAAGTCAAGTAAAAGGTAGTGTGTAAAATATTGCTTGCTTCTGTTATAAAGCTCGCTGGAGCTCGTTCAGCCGAGCTTTAACAAGGTTTTTCTATTGTTTTGCTCGCTCTTCTTAATGTGCTTGCGATCATTTCGTGGCAAGCACATACGAGCAGTGTAAATAAGCGACTTTGATCGAACACATTTGTTTCAAATTTTTATAAAATCGACAAACCAAGTGTCTCGGAAGTTCATTGACATTGGTCACATTCAACAGATCAGTTTAATTTTTTAAGCTTTTTCAAGGGAATCATTTATATGTTTGTAGAGAAACACAATAAATTCATGAACAAAACTGAATTTTTATCATTGAAATAAATAAAAAGTTTAATTGCAAAATGCATTAAGTAAATTTATGTAGCTAAATAAGTAATCAAAAATAGCCGCCACAGTAAATTGTAACGAACACGATCAAGTGTGCAGCAAACTGGAGGCGTACTCTGCCTACGGGGTAGACTGGTCTTTTGCCACCTAGTGAGCTGCCGTGTCACATAATAAAAGATAGTAGACAGAGTTAGAAAGGACGAGGGAACAACCAAGATAAGATAAGACATGAACACTATACTAATGTTGAAGAACTGAGGTGGTGATGTTCTTCTTCTTTTACCCGCCCAACCTATAAAGGGATAATCAATTGCTAGCCTTTACCCGATACTGATGCAACAATATTTACTTCAGGTGCCCATTAAAAGTAACTTTAATTCACTTTTACTTTATAATTCCTAATCGTTATCGAATAAAGAAGGTCCCTCGTGTTATAAAAATTTACTGAGGTTGTATAACATATGCTGTCTCTAGACATTTCAAGGCGAGAACAGCTTATGTATAAAAGTTATATGAAAACAAATTAAACTTCAAAAATTAATCTTAAAGGCTAAGGTACTCATAGAAGATATAGGCAAAGTTTCTTCACATATGTATATGTACAGGGTTGCCCATTAGAGCGGTCCCCATGTATATGAAATTTTTAAGGTCATGCTCTCACCCCCCTATCTGATACTTTTTCATGTATAATTAGCGTATATAAAAACAAAAGTTAAAAAAGTCGAGTTTTAACGGGCGCGAATGGAGTCTAAAGTTTTTGTAAATAACTCTTACGCAGTGTTGCCTATTATCATCTATTTTTTCAGTTATAAATAGTCGGCGATGATTTTATTTATAAACTATTCAAATTTGTAAATATTCTTTCCACAAATTTAGATCTCTTTATGAATTCCCAAACAATGAAAGCAATTAAAATGAACTAGTAACTTGGTTGAAAAAATTTGTATTTGGTGAACGTGTCGTATGATTAATGTTTCTTAAAACTTTGAGACCCTGTCGCGCCCATTAAAAAATTAAAAATAAAATTTTTTGATTTTCACAGTTATTAATTATACAACAAATATTAGCTTTGGGAATGCTGAGACCTTTTTTTTCCATTTTGCCGGTTTGGGGAGCGCTCTATTGCCCATATTCGACGGACCCATGTTTTTTTTTTAAAATCAAAGAAAAAAATAAAAAATTTGGCGGTTGGCAATCTTAATCATTTAATTTGTTCCAAGTAGATTTGTTTACATCAATTTTTGAATATGATATCTCTCAAATGGCCGCCTCTGGCGTTGATGGCGTATTGTGCCCTTTTTGCAGCATTTTCCATCGATTTCGCCAACATTTCGGCCGGAATAGCGGCTATTTCTTCACGAATGTTGTCCTTGAGCTCTTCTACGGTCCTTGGCTTGTTAACGTAAACCTTTGACTTCAAATATCCCCACAAGAAGAAGTCAGGCGGCGTCAAATCGGGCGAACGCGGTGGCCAGTCCAAATCACCACTTTTCGACATCAAACGGCCCGGAAACAATTTCTTCAGAAAATCGATTGTTATGCGACTTGTGTGCGGTGGAGCGCCGTCTTGTTGAAACCAGAACTGCCTCATACGCTTTCGACGAATAATTGGCATCACAAAATTGGTCATCATGTCGCGATAACGCTCCTGGTTGATGGTAACAGCATGGCCATTTTCATTTTGGAAGAAAAACGGCCCAATGACCGTTTTCGCACTAACGCCGCACCAAACTGTGACTTTTTCGTCATGAAGAGGCACTTCTTGAATCTCCTGAGGATTTTCAGTGGCGTAAATACGGCAATTTTGCTTATTTACGGTCCCATTTCACACATTTCGGTCACATTTTTTAATTTTTTAAAAGCACGTTGAGTTTTCACAATTGACTTGTTCTGTTGAATGTAAATTTCAACTATTTCAGAGCGCTCGCGTGGCGTGTATTGTTCCATGGTAAAAATCTGCTTGGACTGACGCTTCAAACGCGGTATGTCATTAAGCGATCTGACATCTCTGTCAAAAGTTATGGCGTTGCCAGATGGGTCCGTCGAATATGGGCAACCCTGTATATATACAAAGAATATGGTTAAAAAAATGTAGTTGAAATAAATGTAGTCCAAATAAAGGGTAGTGTCGTATAGACAAACGTGTTGAGCAGTGCTTGGTGTTGAGTGGACCGACTTGCAGTACAGTGTAATTCTTTGACCAGTCCAGGGGCTAGTCACGAGACTAGGAACTGGGGTATTTGCGATCTGCCAACTCTTCTGAATGACCTATATAGGTGCACGTTGAGCGTTAGGATGGCTGAATGGAGCCAGCTGATAAGCGTCGAATTATCAGAGCGGAATCCACTTCTGGCTGCGGCCACAGATGTTCTTGAGTTGAGGCGCACGTAAGTATGTGGGCGTGGCAGCAAGTCGCCAAAACGCTCTTTATTGGCAGCAAGCATGTGTATGCCATAAGAATCGAGCAATATAGTCGTGCAACACGCTGGTAGCGTCCAATACAGGTGGTACAAGAAGAAGAAGAACCCAGGTGTTAGCAGCGCTTTGTGGCCGGCGTCCGCGAAACCGTATCACTTCAAATTTGGCCGCCACACAATGGAGATAATCCCAGGCCTAAATCAAACAATTTATAAGACACGATTTCCCAAGGGATTCGTCACATACCTTTAATTCAAGAATTCGTCAAACGATCAGCGAAATATCACTAGTATTACTCTTTGCACAAGTGACTGATACCAGAAATGGCTTCACTTCAAATAACTCTCAACCCAATGTTCAGTTCGCACTGCTCACGTCACTGACCAAAAAAACAAAAACAAAACGGGCTCGGTCTTCCCTCAACCGAATTTAAGCAGCGATTTCGCTCACTGCTCGGTGGCCGTGGTTGAACACACAGCACCGATCGGTCTGAGAGCAACCCCATTCAGGCCCAATTCAGTCAATCGCTCATCAAATGCGGTCTTCACGAAGACCGAACTTTAAAAAGGTTGTTTCATTCGGTTGCAGACTCAAGAGAGCGCCAGAGTTAAGCATAAACAGAGAGCGAGTCAGCGTGAGAAAGAAAGAGAGAAGGCATATAGTTTTTCGCACACATTCATATTGTTGTTGTTGTATGCTTACACAACGATGCATACATACAAAAAGACCTTTTGAATGCGTGAATTTTGGCAAAGGGCCGAGCCAGACCTGACAGAAAAATTTAAAAATAAATGTGTTTCTCTCCTCTCACAACCAAAGAGAGACAGAGAGCGTAGTTGACGGTTGGTTACCGACCTTTATTAAATGTGATCGCGCGAAAGCGGTCGTTTTCTGACACAGGCAAACGGGGGACCGTTTTATGCGACCTCTGCTATAAATTCACAGGATGGCTTAATTTAAGAAGCTTTACATTTTCACACCTTTCTTGGCCGACAGTGAATAGAAGAGAGAATACAGGAAACGATGTCTATCGAGACTTTGACAGCACGCAGGGTTGATCTACAGTCTGATCGATAAATTTCCCACCGACTGCATGTCTAGTATTTCGGCGCTGCCAACTGATGTACATTGTTCAGCGGGTTTTTTGAACGCTAACTGCTAATACGATTCAATTGTGCATAAGCGGTAGGATTTGTTGGGCACACCCACTACAAAATGCGCTTATTCTCTAAGCATAAATAATACTTTTATTAGGAGCAAATAGTTACCTAGCCACGACTCTTCTTGAACTGTCGTTTATAAACCGTTTTTCGGACCAGTTAACATTTTTTTCTACTCATTTGCGTTGAACAATTTGTAATTGCTTTACATTCTGTATTGTATGATTTTGAGCATATTTCACAAATGACATTAATCTCTTTTATTCAGCAAAATGTGTCGAAAAATACAATCAAGGTGATTCTTGTGGAAATGATTTGCCAAATACTACGTGGGGTCACCCTATAGCTGTATTAAGGTATATTTGCACGGTCGCCAACGTTTGAAAATGGCTATTTTATCTACCTCCGGACATCATCGTCTAAAAGATTTGAACATTTGAATAGATTTGACCCAACCGCGGTTTCTTTCAAACGGAAGTCGTTATGCATCTAAACCAATTGCACCTATTTTCGAATCAATTACTTTTCGTCTTTACTTAAGTGTCATAGCAAATAGCTTTCCCAATCACTTAAGGAGCCGCTTTTCTGCTAGTTAAGCAAATGTTTTCAAGTAATCCTTAGCGACACTTAAAACAGTTTTGCCACCCTTTTTACCACCCCCACAAAAGCAAAAAAAATAAGAACAGAAGTGGCATTTAAAATAAAGTTAGTAAACTGATATACAGACACAGGACACACAGCGTCTGGTTTTCCACCCCCCACCCACACTTCATTGGCACCTGGTACGCCAACATAATGGCAACTCAATTAAGCAAACCGAAACGTGGTCCGCAGACGTTTCCTTTTCGACTTGTAGAATTTCCATTTCATTCAGTCAATGCATTTTTCTAGCTGCTGCTCAATGGTATGGCATTTCCTGTTTCCTACACATCGCCACACTAAGCGCCACTTCCTTTTAATACCATCAAGCAAAACCAAGAAGTAAGAAGTAAAATAAAGTATTGAAATAAAATTAAAATTGCACAAAATGTCCCTGGATGAAGGTTGGCGGACGACAAACGAAGGGGACACAAAAGCGGAAATGATAGAAAATGTTTTAATGTTGCATTTGCCCGAGAGAGAGATAGAAAAAGAAAGAAAAGGAGAAGGAGAAATAAACACACAGACAAAGTAGCAGGGGAAGGCAAATAAAAGGCAAAGCACTTCTTAGTCTCTGGCCCCCTTCAAGCACTAGGGACTGACAGAGCATCTTTCTATATAGACAATTTGATTGATTGCCTAAGCGGACAGTCTTGTAAAAGTTGCACTTTAAGCAAAGAAATTCAAGTTTATTTTTAAAAGAGAGGGTTTACTTATTAAGAGAGAAGAGGAAGAAATAGAGAGTTCAGGTTTTACTTTAAAACTCGATTATTCTTCGCTAAAGGTTCGTTTTTAAGTACGTTAAACACTAGTTTAACCGCGATTCCTACTGTCCCTATCTACTTTTTGGCGGGTATTAGCCCTTAAAACAAAAAAAAAGCATTGAGTAGCTAAATAAAATCATGATAAATTTACGAGGATGAACAAATATAAGCTAAGCAAAGAAAAGCGTAACGCCAACCACAAGGAGTTCCTCCCCAAATGATTAAAAAAAAAACCAAGTTAAAGGAAGCTGAAAAAAAAAACACCAGCATAGCGCCGGACTGTTGTTAGAATGAAAGCAAAGGCAAACAGGAAAAGCGACATTTGCTTTTGTTACAGCATTTGGCCCAGCCTCAAGCGACATTTTGGCCCAACAACAACAAAAAAAAAAAATTCCCACAGACAGAAAGAAGAAAACGAAAGCGTAAGATTCGCCAGAGATATGCCGTGGTCCAACAAATGCTCTGCAATTTGCGGACAAGCGAACAATTTGTAAATGTAAACAATGACAGACGGAAGCAGCGAACCCAAGGAGCAGCAGGAAGGAACCAACGACTGTTCGGTTACCGATAAGGAAACAGTTCAAGATGTTTCTTTCAAATACAAAAGGGGCAAAAGTGAAATGCTTCGCGACAGAAAATAAAAGTTAAACGAAGAAACGATTAAAAATTCAATTGGGTGGTAAATAAAGTGAAAAGGAATAGCAAATTGTAATCGAACCATTGTCGTTCTCGCCTTCTTTGTTTTATTTTTCTTCGTCTGCTGTCAAGTGTATGTCCTTAGTCCCCTTTAACCAGTCTCGCCTTCAACCAGTCGCCGCATTTCATTTATATCATTTTCATTATGAATCCTATGGCCGTTGGGCATAAGTGGGTGAGTTGAGGGTAGTTGCCATTAAATGAAGTGTGGTAAATGTATTGATTTCATATTTGATTTTTATTTAATAGCGAGAAATTGAGTTTTTTGGATGGTTGAGCGCATTTTGGCGTGGCCATAAAGGAAAATGGAAAGTTATATGGATCAAAGTTCAGTATAAAAATAAGATGAATGTTTCGAGTAGTTCAGCAAATTGTAGTTGAAAGTGAAGAAGTTTGACTTAAAGTAATAATAAGGACACAAAATCTTATCAAAAATTAAGATTAACATCTTAAGAAAAAAATTTGATGAATTAGAAATTGAACAAAATATCCATAGAAGAGTTAAAGACGACAAAACTGATTGTAAATTTAGCTGTTAACTCACTGTGAGTCACACTTTCCACCCTCGCACCATTCCACAAATTCACAACCCATCTGCTGCTACGGCAAATGGTAAAAACGGTAAAGAATCTGTAGCAAAGAGAAAATGTTTCTTGTTTTAGTCCCCCAGTCGAATGTGCTTTCTTTTGTGTATACAATCCTGCTCTGCGGCAGCGAGGTTGACTGATGGACAACGTGACTCCGCACAGCACAACTGACACTCCCCCAATAGAGTTAATGTTTAATAGGGTGATCAGAGACAAGATTCCTAGTTTTCAAGACGTTCTGCGGGAATATAGTTCGGAAACAAAAAGGGAAGGGGAAATAAGAATGCTATTGAAGTGGCCGTGGTCAAGAACACAGTTTACCCTAACAAGTTGACATCTAACTTGAATGTCACCGAAAGTGTCAGATGGGACGAAGACGATGTCGAGGAACGTTGCCCAATTAAAGAAGATCGCGGCGAGGTCGTAATCCAGTACTCTAGAAAAAAAGGATGTGAAAGAGTGCTATGAGAAGACAGGATCAAGGGTATACCAAACAAGGTAGGCGCACTCGCTCTCTTGGCAACTTGTTAAATTTCAGTCGGTAAGCCATGGAGATTGAGTATTAGGGGCCGCGCAAACACACAGCTGAAAGGTGAACTGAACGCAGAGCCGAAAGCTTTACTGACAACAGAATTGGATTCAGCATGTCTACAATTTTGAAGGTGCGCACACATGTGGCTGAACTGAGCTTTTAGCTTATACATTTTATTCTCGCTAGCAACATGGTATCTTTTCGATTGTAAAGGCACCAATGATTTGTAAAAATATTGATCTGGTGTGCTCCCTCAGACGATCTCTTAAAGGTCTTAAAAAATAGGTGTTTTTGATGACTTTGAAAATTTACCTGACAAGTCAGTCTTTATAAATATGCGAGTAACTTAGAAAAACGGTCCACCTTGACCAAAAAATTAAAAGTGGTTATAAACACTATCTGGCCTATTCCCGTATTCGATTCCGATCAAAGCATGCGGAATCGGAATTGTTAAGTGTAAATGCTTTTAACTTCAAAACCCCATTTACCTTTACTCGACCATCTTTTTCCCATTTTGACATTAAAATCTTTTTGATGGTTTACAAAAATGCATAAGAAACCATGAGAAACTATAAAAATGCAATTAACTGTAAGTTTTAAGTTTTGGCATAGCAAAATCCAAATAAATATATCGATGGAAAATACTGTCCCGTGCGACATGTCCCGTGCGAAGAACTTAAGCTAAAATTTTGAAACAACTATAAATTATACAACATTGTAAAATTAACCACATTAAAATATTGCCTCAGGATTCGCTGAAATCGACTTTTGAATGGTTGCTCCCGAAAACCACTTCTGTTTTTGTCCCGTGCGAATGTCATGTTTTTTGTCATTATCTTGAAAATAAAAATTGGCGCAAAATTAATCTTTGCACCAATTTTAGGACTATTGAAGAGCTATAAGCTAAGCCTATGGTGAAAATAAATTTCCGTTTTATTTTGGCTTTTTTTTAAATTGAAATGCGTACGATTGTCCCGGTCGAAGTCATGGAATGTCCATATACAGGGTTGCCCATATTCGACGGACCCATCTGGCAACGCCATAACTTTGACAGAGATGTCAGATCGCTTAATGACATACCGCGTTTGAAGCGTCAGTCCAAGCAGATTTTTACCATGGAACAATACACGCCACGCGAGCGCTCTGAAATAGTTGAAATTTACATTCAACAGAACAAGTCAATTGTGAAAACTCAACGTGCTTTTAAAAATTAAAAATTAAGCCCATTTCACATTGAATGGGACCGTAAATAAGCAAAATTGCCGTATTTACGCCACTGAAAATCCTGAGGAGATTCAAGAAGTGCCTCTTCATGACGAAAAAGTCACAGTTTGGTGCGGCGTTAGTGCGAAAACGGTCATTGGGCCGTTTTTCTTCCAAAATGAAAATGGCCATGCTGTTACCATCAACCAGGAGCGTTATCGCGACATGATGACCAATTTTGTGATGCCAATTATTCGTCGAAAGCGTATGAGGCAGTTCTGGTTTCAACAAGACGGCGCTCCACCGCACACAAGTCGCATAACAATCGATTTTCTGAAGAAATTGTTTCCGGGCCGTTTGATGTCGAAAAGTGGTGATTTGGACTGGCCACCGCGTTCGCCCGATTTGACGCCGCCTGACTTCTTCTTGTGGAGATATTTGAAGTCAAAGGCTTACGTTAACAAGCCAAGGACCGTAGAAGAGCTCAAGGACAACATTCGTGAAGAAATAGCCGCTATTCCGGCCGAAATGTTGGCGAAATCGATGGAAAATGCTGCAAAAAGGGCACAATACGCCATCAACGCCAGAGGCGGCCATTTGAGAGATATCATATTCAAAAATTGATGTAAACAAATCTACTTGGAACAAATTAAATGATTAAGATTGCCAACCGCCAAATTTTTTTTTTTTTTCTTAAAAATGGGTAAAAAGGGGGATAATGAAGTTGTGCAAATGTATGTAACAGGGAGAAGGAAACATCTCCGACCCTATAAAGTATATATATTCTTGATCAGCATCAATAGCCGAGTCGATTTAGCCATGTCCGTCTGTCCGTCTGTCCGTCCGTCCGTCCGTCCGTCCGTCTGTCTGTATGAACGCGTCGATCTCAGAGATGGTAAGAGATAGAGGTTTGACATGTATGGGACAAATGCTTCTTTTATCTGTACGCAGATCAAGTTTGTTTCAAATTTTGGCCACGCCCCCTCCCGCCCCCGTAATTTGGAAAAAACGTTATATCTGCCACAGTTTTGAAGATAGACGATTCGTTCTTTCTAGAGATAGTTAGTAATTAACAAAATAAATCGATTTGCCGAAGAAATGATAAAAATCGGATGAACGGTTCAGAAGTTATGAGCAAAAAAGCAAATCAAGCCCCCCCGCTACCACCCCACCCACCCTAAACAAAATGTTGCATACTTTTCGGATGGTACCGGATGGAGCCGACTTTAACTTACGCTCTCGTTGTCAATTGTACAGGGTATATTGAAGTCGGGCTACTCGACTGCAACGGTCTTACTTGTTTTCTTTGATTTAAAAAAAAAAATGGCCAACCCCCCCTATTTATTAAAAATTTGGGTCCAAATTTTTTTATATTTTTTACACAAAAAAAATTCCGAGCCAGAACACCGAAGATATGCCAGTGCGCCTCCCCATTTCTTCAAATAAAATAAAAAAAAAAAGAATTAAAAGTCAAATGATGCCACATTACGTGGTACAGGGTATTTTGCTATGGGGGCACTCGACCGCAACTCTCTTACTTGTTACTATTTCATTTTATCCTTCCAAATTTCTGCTTTCTTTAATCTTTGCTTTTTTCTTTCAACTTATCGTCTGTTATATTTCACTTTTTTCACTATTCTTCTTTCTTTTCTTCTTCCTATTCTCTTTTACTGTCATCGTTCCTTCTTTTTTTATTTTCCCTTGCTTTTTACTTCATATTTTCTGTCAGCATTCTAACTTTTCTACTTACTAACTTCGATTTCTATTTTCACAAGCTTCAATTGGCCCAATAATTTCAATAAACCCAAAAGTTTTGCCCATTAACTGTTTCCTAAGCTTTAAGCTCTCTATCTCTCTCTCTCTCTCCCAACAACCACATCAGACTTAATCAAGCCAAGAAAAATCTATTACATCAATGGGTTAAACACATTCCAGGGAGTGGGAAAACTATTTCCAAACAACTTCATTAAACAGGGAAAACCGCCTCAAACACACACACATATCTCACACACACACAATTGCAGGCTAGGAAATAGGAAAATCGCCGAGAAATCCGTCATAAAGTGGAAACCACAACAAAAGACTTAAATGGGTTGAAAAGCTTATGGCTTTTCTGGTTAAATCCGAAAGAGAGGATGATGATGATGATAATGATGATGGAAACGAGTCGAGGACAAATGTCAAAGTTAGGGGAGAAAATAATATGTATGTACCGACCCCTAAAATGCGTAAGCAGTCAAAAAGTTTTGCACCTCCTCCTCATGTGTGTGTGTGTGTGTGTGTGTGTTGATGAGAGAACTGGCAGTCACCTGTGGCCACCGGGCCAAGAGGGCTTATTAAAAGAAAGCAAATTTGAAACCGGCGTCTTCTTTCTCAAACAAATCCAATTTCGCAATTGAATGAAATACATATTTTGTTTCATGTTCTGGCTTTATTTATTTATTTTTTTTCTCTTCTTTTTTTTAGTTGTTGTTCGAGGTAAAAGTTTTTAATAGTGCAACGCTTGGCTTTGCTTAGCTACCATAAAAGTTTGTGCCCGGCTGGGGGATTGGCTTCTGCTGGTTCTTCTGCTGCTGCTGCTGCCGCCGCCACTTAAGTGCAGAGCAAACAAAACTTTAAGGGACAAGCAGCAGCAGGAGGAGGGAGGAGAGGGAGTAAAGTCTGTTGCAAAAAGATATTGCTGTGAAAGTTGTACATTTGGTCCGTGGGTAGTAAAAGTTTTTAATAATAACCGCAATACAAGAATATAAACATTTATATTACTGCTTCATAATGCGGTGCATGCCACACCAACAGACACACCAAACACACACAACTTCTACACACATTGCGCGTATGCTCTTATTTTACTTTGAGCTTTCGCTGTGCTGTGTCTCGTGTCAAAAGATTGAAGGTTAACATGCAAGAAGTGTTTGGTTAGGGGCACACACCCAGGCACCAGCTGCAGGTGCCATAAATGTAAAGTTGCGGGGCAAGTTGTAAGACAGCGCTTAAGCCACTTATGTGTGTATCTGTGTGTGTGTATATGTGTGTCTGTAAGCTTCCTTGAAAGGAAATGTTTGTCATCAGATCTCGCATAAACCTACCATCATCAAAGATTTGAGGGCTTTTACTTACTCAAAGTTGTGCACCATCTGCTCTGAAATTGCCAAATCTGTACAAGCTCTGATGGGCTAAGAAACTCAAAGTGCGATAAGCCTCCTATTGGCATGCAATATTTTTTATGATTTGTTATCTGATATCTCAAATTGGCCAGCCTTGAAATCTGACTGTTTCCTAATCGATCTCTTAAAGATAGAACTTATAGTCCTGAGGTCGGCAAAGTCAGCAGAGACGTCGACAGAATTTCAGATAAGTAAAAAAGTGTCAATGTTGTAAGAAACGAGTGAAAAGCTCTCTATGCCAGACAGAGCAGACTCCAGGGCCCATCGGGGGCCAAAATCACTGGGCAATTCACTCCGAATGCTTGCCGAAGCCATGCATCACTGATTGTCGGAGAGAGAAGAAGGTATATTTTTCTCTGCTCTCCATTTGGCCTGCCCTAGACATGGTGAATTAAGTATATGGTGGTCTCGTCGTGTGTGTGGCTCTCTTGTTTCGTACCTTATTGTCAATACTTAGATGACTGTCTACTGCAGAGACCGGAACGTTTCAATTTTCTGTGTATACAAGCAGTCACGTCTATCCTCTGTAGCAACGACGTCGATACACCGACACTATACTATGCCAAAATGAGGTTGTGTGTTTTGCAGGCCACAGGTCTACAGTGAAGGAAAATGTTGTCATTCCACTTACACTCACAATTTTAACATGCTTCTTAAAAGCTCTCACTCGCACTTATTTGTCATCTTTGGGATTTCTTTTGTGAAAGAGACCGCTTCATGGAAAAGAAGCAAGAAACGAACGGAAAAGAAAGGAAAGAGGAAAGAAAAGAAAGAAAGAATAGAAGAAAGGAGAAAAAAAGAAGACGAGAAGAAGAAAGAACAGAAAAATAAACAAAGGAAAGAAAGGCAGAAGAAAGAAAAAGAGAATGAAGAAGAGAGAGAGAAATAACAGAAGAAAGAAAAGGTAAAGAAGAAGAAAAAGATGAATGAATAGAAGAAATAAGAGAAGAAAGAACGAAGGAAAGAAGAGTAAAAAAATAAAGACGAGAACAAAGAAGAGAAAGAGGAAAGAAGACAAAAATTAAAAAGAGAAAAAAAAAAAAAAAAGAAGAAAGAAGAGAAGAGAGAAGAGAAGAAAGAACAGAAGAGAAAAGAAGAAAAGAAGAAAAGAGAAAAGAAGAAAAGAAGAAAGTACATTGAAAGAAGAATGAAAATATTAATGAAGAGAAGAAAGAACGGAGGATAGAAGAGGAGAAAGAAGAGAAAAGTAAAGACAAGACGAAGGAAAGAAGGGATGAAAGAAAGACAAGAAAAGTAAGAAGGGAAGAAAGAAAGAATGGAAGAAAGAAAGATGGGAAGAAAGAAAGAAGGGTGAAAGAAAGAAAGAAAGAATGAAAGAAAGAAAAAAGGGAAGAAAGAAAGAAAGAAGGGAAGAAAGAAAAGGAAAGAAGTGCGGAAAGAAGAGCTGAATGAAAAGAGAACAGAAGAAATAACAGAAAAAGAGAAAAGAACAGAAGAAGGAAAGAAAAAAGAAGAAAGAACAGAAAAGAGAAAAGAACAAGTAGCAGAAGATAGAGCAGAAGTAAAAAAATGAAAAAAAAGAAAAGAAACAAGGGTTTCTTCGTCTTCCGCTTTTGTACAGTGAAACCCTTCATCAGTTACTTAAAAATACCATACTTATCGATATATTTACTGAACAGGAAGCGGCAAAGGGATGAGATCAGTAGGGTACAACGTAGACAATGGCTAATCGTTTAAAAGACAGGACGAAAGAGAAGAGAAGTAATACAAAAAGAAAGAAATCAAGGAAGAAATTAAAAAGATATAAAGAAAGAAAATGAGAAAGAGGATTTTTCAAAAAGGTCCAATTCAAGTTTAAGTCAAGCTTACCCAAACTAAGGACGGGATGAGAAAAAGTTGTTGGAGAAGACACTTAATCAGGAAGAAATGAAGAGAAAAAAATGAGCAACGGAAGAAGAAAGAATGAAGAAGGGAGAAAGAAAGTAAAAAAGGAAGAAAGGAATGAAAGAAGAAATAAAGAGGAAGGAGACAGAAGAGACGTAAACTAGAACAGAAAAAAGATAGAAAAAGAAAGAAATCGTAGAAATCTATCATGAGGCCTGTTCCCGTTTCCGAATCCGATTGATCGGAATCGGTGAGAGTCGAATCTTTTTGCCATCTTTTGGATATCTTTTGTCAGACGAGACCGCTTCATGGAGAAGAAGAAAAAACAGAAAAAGAAGGGAAATAGGAAGGAAAAGAAGATAAAATAGAGGAAAAAAAAAAAATAAAAAGAATAGAAGAAAGGAGGAAAAGAAAAAAAGAAGTCGAAAAAGAAGAAAGAACAGAAAATAACAAAGGAAAGAACAGAAAAAAGACCGGAAGAACGAAAAGCAGAAAGAACAGAAAAAAAGAGAATAAAGAAAAGGAAAAAAGAAAAAATAACAGAAGAAAGAAAAGATAAAGAAGAAGAAAAAGATGTATGAACCGAAGAAAGAAAAAAGAAGAGAACAGAGGAAAAAAGCCAAAAATTAAAAGAGAAAAAGAACAGAAGAAAGAACAGAAGAGAGAAAAGAAAAAAGAAAGGAAAAGTTTCATTAATAGAAGAAAGAGGGAAGAAAGAACGGAGGATAGAAGAGGGGAAAGAATAGGAGAAGAATAGAAAGAAAGACAAGGAGAAATAAAGAAAGAAGATAAGAAAGAGAGAAGGGAAGAAAGATAGGAAGAAGATAAGAAAGAAACAAGAGAAGAGGTAATAGAAAGAAACGAAATAAAGAAAGAACAGAGAAAAGAAGAGAAGATAGAAAAGAAGAAAGAACAGATAGATGAATGAATAGAAGAGGATGGAATGAAGGTAAATGGGACTTTGAAGTTTAAAGCCTAATAACACAGTCGGTTTTTGAAAGCGAGAATATTAAGCAATTTCGATTCCGCATGATTTGATCGAAATCGAAAACGGGAAAGGGGCCTGAATAATTTATGGTTTTGTTCATAACTTTTTAACTTTTCTAAAACAAAACCATAACTTATTGACCTGGAGCCTGCTAAAAGTTGAATGTTTGATATTCCAATTATGAAAATTTCATTCAATTAATGAAAAAACGAAAGAAAAGGAAAACAAGAAGAGAAGAAACGGGAAAGCGGCAGCAAGCTGGGACGAACAAAAACGGAAAAAAGCCAACTGCAAAGAAATACAGAAAACTTAAAAGAAAAGAAAGATACAAAGAACCCTGTCAAGACGCACAAGAAAGCTATTCTATTATTTTGGAAAGGATTTAAAGTGAAATTTTAAGATTTTTCAATTAAATTATTTTTTTTGAATTATAAACGATCAATTCCGACGATTTTGTTATCGTGGCATAAGTTTTTCAAACCAAAAATTTCACTTCCCCCCAACCCCCTCCCACTAACAATCAAGACTACCTTATTCTCTCATTATTATTGCTGTCTGTGGCTGGTTTTCTCGATGATATCTTAATCTTTTGTATATGGTCATAAGCCCAAAATCTTTCACGCAGACACACACACACACACACACAAACCATTCAGACGAAGCATCCTTTGGCAATGAATGGGAATGAATGAGCCTACTTTGGGGTGTAGTGACTATTGTTGTTAATCCTTTTGTATGAACTTGTGCTTACAACTCATTATTGTTACGGCTGTCTGTCTTGCTTGCTCCCTCCCCCCCCCCCTTAAAGGTAACACACAATTTGCTTGTTCTTGGTTCATGTTGCGGCAAAGTTTTGTAGTTGACGACGACAAGTTTTCCATAAGATTTTTCGGCACTTGCTTGAGGAAAACTTTTGACGTCGTCTCTCCTTGTATCCATGAAAGTGGTTCAATTTTGGGTTGCTCTTTACAGACAGCTTTTGTTTTCAATTTTACGCTTTAATTACCTTGATTAATACAAAAGGACTCCGATTACACTGGGGAGGGGATATAGCCTCGATAAAAATTCAGTACTGAAAAATGAAGTTCGTTTTGTTTAATAAACTGCAGCCGGTTTATTAAGAAGAAAAAAATGTATATAAAATGTAATATAATTAATAATTTATTAATTTGGTTGCGGAATCGTTGTGTGTGTGTGTGAGAGTGTTGCGTGTGAATAACTGCGGCTCATTTGGGCATACAATTTAATTAAGTTTATATAAAAAATGTTGCCAATTTGATTAACCTGGCGTTTGAATCAATTGTGGAATTTTGTAGTTAAAGTTTAAGAGGAAATGGAAAATGGAAATCTTCATGTTTCGAGAGTTTTAAAACAAATTTTAGTATATATGCGTTTGTGCGTTATTGATTCAGTCCGTCAGTTCAATCAAGTTTGCTATATTTTATCATTTATTTTGATAAAAAATAATAACCTGCCAGCAAAATTATTATCCATTAAAGCTTGCAAATTGTTATGGCATAACCATTAATTATACACAATTTAATGCCATTTTTCTGTACATTTTATGTTATAAATCTTCCACTCATAGAAATATTTCGCTTATTTAATTTTAATGGCATTTTAAAGTGTTTCATCATCCTTGGGGTAAGCACAAAGAGCTTAATATTTCGAATTGAAATGAAATTCCTTTTAAACGATTAGCCATTGTCTACGTTTTGCCCTACTGATCTCATCCCTTTGTCGCTCGCCGCCTCCTGTTCAGTTGACATTTTATGATTGATTGATTTCTGTTTGCTATCAATTATGCATCACATTTTCCACGCTTGACAAACATTTTGCTAGCTTGCCTCTGTCGTCGTCTGGTTTATTATTTGTTAAAATTATTTTAATGAAATTTCAATTTGTGGGCTTCTGTCTGGCTCTGTGTGTGTGCGTGTGTTTGGAGAAAATGTAGAGTGACATTTTAAACTGTTTTTCATTAAAGGTGAAATGGAGACTGTAATTTATTCATAGATACATAGATTTCATTCATTTATTATAATTGTAGCGTTTGACATTTTTATTGAATTGAAATTTCTTTTTGTATACAGTGGACATATGAAATAACCAACTTAAGTAAATATCAAATGCAATTTATGGCAAAAATTTTATTGAAAAATTTAATTATTCATTTACTATTGAAAATGTTTTGGGAAAATATCAAATTGATAATTCTTGTAAAGTTAGAAATTAAGGGTAGAACTGAGAATCGAATACTGAGTATCGAGCAATGAGTATAGCGTACTGATTATTGAGTACTGTGTATCGAATACTCACTGAGTAACGAATATCGAACATAGAACCAAGTAAAGTATAAATAAATTTTTCTAACAAAAAATTTCAATGGGGGACTTGCCACAACAAGTGTGACGCATTTGTACTTGATATTTTTCACACTCGAGTGTCTCCAGCCACTGCAAAAAACGTACGCGGTGCTTACAACACTCGTGGCATATTCTTGCATCGGGTACCGAGTGCCAATTATACCCGCGCTACTCGTGCGACTCATTTTTTTACCCATGAAAGCAGAGAGCGCAAAAATTTGAGTGTTCATCGATACACCAACAATTCTCGCATCGCGTTCTGTATTTGTCGCTCTCTCACTTAAGTAATTTTTTGATCGTGCTTGCTTTTAAGGGTATTTTTCTTACTGGTTGCTTTGTTGTGTTTATGGGCCCCCGCTCTCTGATGTATCTTCGGCTTCTGGCTGTTGAGCAGAGAAATACATGTGGATAAGCAGCAAAGAATGAAGTAGGCAAGTGTGTATGTATACATATGTGTATGTATCTTATCGGATACACAAATTAGATTTATTGAGAAACTTAGAAATTTACCAAAAATAATGAACTTAAAACACACGCGCCCCCACGTTGAACCCTACATAAAAATGAAAAGGAACTTTTTTTACATATTAAAAAAATAATTAAATATGTAAAAAATTAAACAAAAAGAATTTTGCTACAAAACGGTTAAAACCAATTGCATTTACGGAAAATTAAAAGGAACTTCGCAACCGACCGTCAGCATCCACTTCAGAAAATCACATTTTAAATATTTCGTATTTTATCTTTACGAACCGAGTTTCAAGCCAATCGAGAAAAATTTTATATGCTAAAACCCTCCAATCAGCTCCCACCGTTTATTGATGAGCACGACACTTTTTTATATGTATATATATGTATATATTTATGTTAAAAAAAAAAAAATCCATTCTCCAACTTAACTATTATTATAAAGTAATGTGCTTAATTATGAATATGAAAATAAAATAAAATATATATTTTGAACGCTTATGTTTATTTGAAAAATTATTTATTTTCTTAAGTTTTTATAAAACGAATTTAGAAACAGCAAGTTGTCTAACGAGTTTGGGCCTAAACGGTTTCGCTTTTCAGTCATAATATTACCTGCCAATGAAAATGCTCGCTCAGCTGCTGCACTACTTGCAGGTACTGAGTGAATCTGCAAAGCAAGTTTTGAAAGGTAGGGATAGCATTTTGCATTATTTTTCCACCATTGAATTACTTCAAAATCTTCAGTCATGACGACTCTTTCCCTGCAGTACCTTTCGACTTCCTCTTCTGGAGATGCTTCATACTCGTCTCCTGGATTTCTGATCAAGTTTGAGAAAAAGAACTTGTTTTTTTGAATAGGTGATGGGAGATTCAAAGAAGTGGAAGAGGATGGTGCATATGGGCTTCCTGGACCAGATGATGTGGATAATGAGTCACTAATTAATGAATTAGTTTGTTCAAAAGAGGAAGTCATAGCGTAAACTTTCAGATTTTCAATTTGGTTAATGCAAAATGCTTTAATTTCGTCGAATTCCTGTGGTTGTAAACTAGCAGCTGGTGGATATAAAAAAAACGCTGTCTTGTGCCATATGGTCAAATTAGTCTCCCAAGTCTCAGTAATATTGAAGCTTATATTTTGCTTCAACGCTGATATGGATGGAATGTCGAAATTGTTTGGCAAGCACAAGTCATTGATTTTATGGATCGATGGTAATACGAAGCACAAAGAGGGAGAGCTGCAAGTCTGCATTTCCTTAAAAATAATTTCAAAATCTCTACAGAGGTCAACTAAAGCTTTAAGTGTTGAAATATTTATGTTCAAAAGTCGTTGTGTTTCTTCACTATCAGCTAGTACTTCATTAACATCAAGCCAATTATCCACAATAGACTTGAACATGGTGTAGTTAGAATTCCATCGTGTGGGGCATGGGTTTTTGAGAGATGTGGACAACCTGTGCTGCAAATTAGCTTTCTTGAAGTATTTAACAATTTTTTTGCATGCGCTTATAATTTCCGCAAGCTCAGTGGTTTGTTCGAATGACTTGTCTAATACATTTGCGAATAGATGACTGCTGCAATTCAATCGAGTTTTGTGTTCTAACGCCTTAACTATATTTTTTCCTCTGTCTGTAACAAATTTAATGGCTTCGATATTATTTACACCAAACTGATTGAACAAGGTCAGCAGCTTTTCAATAATATTTTCACCAGTTGATCTCTGAAAATCCATTGATTTTAGTCCCAAGATCATATCACACAGCTTAAAGTTTTTCTGGTAGTGCAATGTGACGCCTAAAAAATTCCTCTTGACATAATTGTCTGTCCACATATCAAGTGTGACAGATGCTCCACCGGAATTTACAACGTCCTTTATTTCGTTGCTGATTAGGGCTCTTTTTTCGTCTGCTTCTTTGTGCACTTTGCGAGAAATGGTAGTGGGATCGGGCAGCAAGTCGTTGACATCAATGTTTCCCCCGTGTGATGCACCAATTTTAATGAAGAATTTAACCAAGCTTATAAATCCTGGTCCATTGACTGCCGTAAAGGGCTGACCATCTTCAATAATCCATTCTGCACATGCGTCAAGGGCTGCCTTTTTATCAACTGCTGGAACTTTTTGCAAAACTTGCGGCTGCTTTAATTCTTGACAACACTTGTGCCGGCTTAAATTAGATGTGTGTTTTCCAGCAAATTTGAGTACTTTATGGCAAGTACGGCAGTACACCCATCCTTCCAGAATTGTGCCATCTTCTTTTAAAATTTCTGACAAAATATTCCAAATGAAACTTTTACCCTTGTGCTGTTGCGTCAAGGTGTAAACTCCATTGGCAATTTGTTGCGCAACCAAATTAGAATTTTCCGGCATTTTTAGTTATACTTGTAGCTTATAAGAACAAGTGCGACTTATTTTGCTATGAACTCTGCAAGACAACTGAGCTTGACCTGCAGTATGCATGCAAATTCAACTAACACTTGTTTTCATTTACTCAGTTACGCAACCAACCAATGCGAAGAGAAATACGCAATGCATACATAAGTATTTAAAGTGTGTGTGCTGAGAACACCGAGTATTTTGCGCACTCCTCTCCGTTCTCTTTGAGTAAAATTAGTATAGTCCCTGCGAAGAGTGCGTACGAATGCAACACGACAACGACATCAACACGAGGAGCCGATCAAAGCAAAATCAACCACTTTTACAAACGAGCGTACAAGAGACTCATTTGCGAAAATACCAATAACAGAAAGAGTGCGTATTTGACTCGACTGAGAAATTTAGAGTGTCAGTCACACTGCATACGCATTTAAAGCGAGTGTTGATGCAGTCAAAAAAACAGGCACTCTTGCAGATCTCTGGAGCGTTGCAAACTTGGCAAAATTATAATACACTTTTCAAGTGTATAAATATACTGAGGTTGTACTAACATATCGTTAATACTATAGCTGTCTTTAGACATCAAGGCGAGAACGGCTTATATAAGGTTGTCAAAAAGTCTTGCGGTATTTTTATTGAATTTCTCAATTGTTCATAAAACTGGTTATAATAATGATTTAAGTCAAATATGCGCCGTTTTGTTCGATGACGAGTTCCCAACGAGATGCCAACAGGACTCTCTTGTGGCCAACTTCCGACTACCAAGGTCGTTCGCCATGGACAGAAATAGGTGGAAATCACTAATAATTAGGTAAAATAACAGCTAGTACTTCGCACACATACCATACCAAGATTTTGTTAACTTATTAAATGATTAATCCTACTTATCTGCTTACATATATATATAAAGAATATGGTTGAAAAATATAGTTGAAATTCCAAAAATAAAGTCTGCCTTACAGGGTAGTGTCGTATAGACCAACGTGTTGAGCAGTGCGTGGTGTTGAGTGGGTTGACTTCCAGTACAGTGTAATTCTTTGACCAGTCCAGGGGTGATTAGGTAACAGGGTGACCACGTGACGTCACGGGACTAGGGACTGGGGTATATACGATCTGCTTACTCTTCTGAATGACCAATATAGGTGCACGTTGAGCATTAGGATGGATCGACAGCCAGCTGATTAGCGTCCAATTATTAGAGCGGAATCCACTTCTGGCTGCGGCCACAGATGTTTTTGAGTTACTCAAGAATTCGTCAAACGATCAGCGAAATATCTTTAGTATTACCCTTTGCACAAGTGGCTGATACCAGAATTGGCTTTATTTCAGTATAAATTCACAGGATGGCTTAATTTAAGAAGCTTTAAATTTTTACACCTTTCTTGGCCGACAGTGAATAGAAGAGAGAATACAGGAAACGATGTCTATCGATACTTTGACAGCACGCTGGGTTGATCTACAGTCTGATCGATAAATTTCCCACCGATTGCATGTCTAGTATTTCGGCGCTGCCATCTGATATACATTGTTCAGCGGGTTTTTGAACGCTAACTTTAGGTAGAATTGGCAATCCAAGAATAAAAGACGAGTAGAGGCACGACTGCTCTGTAGAGAACTCCAACTCGGTGGAGGATTGGCTATGAAATATAGACAAGAACAAGGTGGGAGCACGACTGCTCCATAACTACGGATGCTAAGTCCTTTTGCTGGCTTATCTTAGCGCATCGTGCTCTGGTAATCAAGTCCTTCTCTTATATCGACAATGCCCGATTACTAATCGCCAGCCTAAGATTAATAATCAATCGATCTTACCACCAAATGTTCCCAACCAGACTGCCTTCATTTATATGTGCCTGCTGGTACAGTGCTTTATATAATTTTTTAACCGCGCTCTTCTGGACATACGCTGTTCTAGCGTCCAAGCTGCGTGTCTGGGCTATAGCCGAGACACAAACCTATTTACGCGACATTGCTCGACTGATTAGAAAAAGACATAAAGACGTCCTTGTTGTTTCGCCCTCGTACACATTCATTTCCTGAAATACTTTCAAAACATTCCGTCTAACAATTGAGCCCCCTCCCCCACAAGCTGTTGATAAACTTGCACTTCATCGTTTATTATGATGATCAAGATTAGCTCTAAAATTGTGCGGTTTATATCGACGTCTAATGAATGGAAATAATTTTGAAAGTTTGCCCTGGCATGTTCTGCTAATAAGACATATTGTCTGGCACGGCGGAGAGGTGAGTTGCACAAACATCAACAGTTTTTTTTTTTTGGGTCCTGCCACGTGTAACCCGTGTGTCTGTTGTTGTGATTTTTGTTATTGTTGTCATAAGTTTGGCAACTTGTTCGCTTCCTTGGGGCTAACCGTAGCACATTACAACTAATACACTCAGACGACGATGTAGCCCAAAAGTTTGCTGGCCCTGCCGTCTCACAAAGAGCATAATTACCAACAACATGAAGCAGAGCAAAAGAAATGCAGGAAGAATAAGTGGAAGCGGGATGAGGAGGGGAAGGGAAGGGAAGAGCCGCCTTAACTTTTCTACAAAATTATTTGTGGTTGTACACTGACAGGAGGACTGCAGGGGTAGGAGGGGGCACAAACTTTGACATAAAGAAAAGTTTGCGCAAACCGACTTAAGGAAAATTATAATTACACGCACAGTCAGCCAAATAGTACAAGTTTGTGTGTGCCGGGCTCGGCTTCGGGTTCGGTTTCGGCAAAAGAAAATACTTTAATTGCCGTTAGTTGCCGAAGTTTTCAATTCGCAATTTGTATGTGAGGACAAATGCCAGACAAACAAGAGCGGCAAATTATGGCAGAAATATGCTAAAAATTGCCATGAAGCATGAAAATTCGCAAGTATAATTAGAGAGCCAGGACTTGGCTGAAGGCTTACCCAGATTCAATTGGCTGGGATTGAGTTACGTGCAGCGCTTGAAAAAGGTGCCTTTGCTGTTTTCGTAGTTAGTTTTTGTGGAAAAAAACTTCTTAATTGGTTGGGGCATAAAAAAAGGAAACAACTGCGTTTTACACGCAGCTAGCACTTACTAGTCCTTGTCACGGTCGCCAACTTAACAATTTAATTTTGAAAATGGGCCAAATCACTTATGCTTATCAAATGGAAATACCTTTTGTGTTTATTTCCGCTTTTAATTAAAATTATTGTACTCCATCGATAATATTAATTGGCAGTGGCCGTTTTCAACCCAAGAGTATTGCACAAAAATTCATTTGAACTTTTAAATTTTCCTCTCGACTGACCCCAGTTCAACCCCTGGCTTACCCACTGGCTCGACCCTCGGACACCACTTTGTCTGGGAGGCTGTCGAGTGTTTCATTTATTTAATGCATGCACAATTTTCTAGACACTTTAACGGCAACTTTTGATTTCCATTCGCAAATTATTTGTCGGGGGCTTAGAGTTTTCCTTTTGGCTTTGCGGCGGGGGAAATAAACAGGGAAACAGCTTGCCTTACAGACAGTGTCTGGGGCATAAAGCGGGCGGACCAGACGAAAATAAAAACAAGTAAACAAAGGGATTTTCGCGCTTTCCCTTTGGCCACAGCCGCCTTTGGGGTGGCGTTAAGATTGCAGTTTTCCGGCTGCTAACTTTCATTAAAGCCAAGTCCTTACGTTTTATGAATAAAAAAAATTAAAACTCTTCCTGTGAATATTTATGCATATATTTTTCCTTACATTTAATAGTCCCTATTATGCAAGTACCGGCTGCAGCCGACGAACAAAGGAAAACGCACCACAGTTAATTTGATTCCTGGCAAACGGCCTCGATACCGGCGCGGCGTCTGGCAACGAAATCAATGACAGAAATATGAAATGAAAATATAATTGGTAATTTATTGTGTCTACAGATTGTTTCTGCAAAATGCGAGCAAGCCAAGTAAAATAATAAATGTACATTTGTTCGTTGGATATGCAAACTGCACACACACACACACATGCAGTTGTATTTACAGCCGGTCGACGCGGGTGCGTCACTCTGCACTCCTCGACTCCAGCACTCCATGTCAGGCCACGAACTCCACTCGAGTGCGCACCAATAAAAGTAATAAAAATTGTGCCATAATAAAAAGCGCAGCGCGCACACACACGAGCCGACCAAATAAATCACACAACTTTGCAGACATGGGCCCCAATGCCCCCTCCAGTTGGGGAGGGTCTCTCGGTTGGTCGATCCAAAACTGACAGATGCAACAACGCCAGTTGCAGTCAAAAGCAACTGGGTGGGAGTTGAGTAAAGTAAAGAAGGGTGTGTGCTTTTTATGGGGCAGATAAAACTAGTTTAACAAAGTCTACAATTTCCTCTGATGTAAAAGCAGGTAATTAATTAAAATCGTTATGATTTCCGAGGCTTGTGCTAACGTCTTAACCTTCAAACACGCTATTTTACAATAAATTTAAAGCAAATGTTGACAACTTTATGAAATCTTTAGCAAAAAGAACTATAAAAGATTTAATTTTCTTATTTACAAAATCTAGGCGCAACCTAGTTCTATTCTAGTTTTTGTTCTAAGATAATGTTATAGTTTAGGAATGCCCACAGTCTGCTTATGGCAGAGCAGACCCCTACCAGTTAAGTTAGATTGTATTTAAACTTATTCTACCTAAAGGGTGATTTTTTTAATTATTTTTTTTTTAAAATTTTTAAAAATAAAACATTTATTAAAGGGTGATTTTTTAATTTTTTTTATATTTAAAAACTATGTTTTGTGTTTTGTTTCACTGTCAAACATCTTCAGTTTGGTCTATAATTTAACCATGAATTTTTTTTTTTTTATTTTTTTTTTTTTTTTTATTCCCCCCTTATTTTTTTATTTCATTTCATCCTTACAAACCAACAAAATATCGCAGCTTAGTCGGCTATCGGCCAGTGTTTGGATGACCATCAATTATCGATTCGTCGCCGTTCGCAGCAATTGGTCCTCTGTTACTCAACAACGTGAAAAATTTTGCTTAAGGATTTAGGTGTGAAGCCTTCCAAAATACAGCTGGTACAAGAATTGAAGCCGAACGTCCTACCGCAACGTAGAATTTTCGGTGAATGGGCTTTTGGAAAGTTTTGCCGAAGATCCACTTTTTTACCGAAAAATTGTGTTCAGCGACGAAGCTCATTTTTGGCTCAATGGGTACGTAAATAAGCAGAATTGTCAATTTTGGAGGGAAGCATTGCAAGAGCTACCAATGCATCCAGAAAAAGTCACAGTTTTGGTTTATGGAGCTGGCATTATTTCTTTAGAAACTAGCTTTACACATACGGTCACCTTCACCAGCTTATTGGCGCCAATTTTCCAAAAAATTCACAAGCAAATTTTTTTTCTCAAACTTTGCCGTTCGGATCCGGCGTTAAACTGTAAGTCCCTTTCTCTTTTGCGAACAAGTTTTCCTAAGGCACACACGCCAAGAGATTGTGAGAAGCTGCTTGGCCCCGTCGAGGAGCTGTATAGCCAGTTTTACCTTTTACCTTACTTCTTCAAAGATGATGCGAATCGTAACGTAACTGTGAATGGTGAGCGCTACCGTGAGATGATATCCAACTTTTATTTTGCCCAAAATGCAAGAGATTGACTTGCATGACATGTGGTTTCAACAAGACTGTGCCACATGCCACACAGCACGCGCAACAATGGACTTATTGAGAGGTGAGTTCGGTGAACATTTAATTTTACGATTGGGACCGGACAATTGGCCGCCTAGATCGTGAGATTTAACGCTTTTAGACTATTGTGGGCTATGTTAAGCTCATGTCTATACAGGCAAGCCCGCTTCAATTGACGCATTGGAAGACAATATTGAAACATTTATTCGTGAGTATCGCCGAAATGTTGGAAAAGAGTATGCCAAAATTGAACTAAGCGGATGGACCATTTGAGGCGCAGTCGCAGTCAACATTTGCATGAAATAGTCTTCAAACATTAAATTATATGGACCGTACTATCGATTCAAAATAAGATTTCACGTATTCTTCTGAATTTTATGTGATTTTTTTTTTTTAAACTTTCCTATAGCTCTTAAAAAATCACCCTTTAGAACAGATTTACTAACCAATTTTAAAACATAGGTAAAAACAACGAGGGGCAGTTTAGCCCAGTCCAAGCTCATTCATAAGCTACACAAAGCGTCGAAACCATAGTTAAGAATAAATTAAAAAAATTATAAATATATTAGTGGGAGGTGTCCAACACTATTCTCTCAAAGTTGGCTTCCCCTCACTCCCTTGCCCATAAGAACCAATTAAGAACGAATTTAGCTCGATTCCAAAAGCCAAAATTCTTGACAATTCAAGAACGACTAAATTTTTGTTCAAGAGCTGACACTAATAATAGGTTTCCGTTTATTTTTGAGAGTACCCTTTGAAGAGCGCTTTATGAAGATCCTTTTATATCATTTTCAAGCATCTTCTAAACTGACTGCACATTTACCAGATGATGTTTGACTCATGAAGTTTTAGCTCAACCCACACTGAATATAAACTATCGGAAAGATTCAAAGGGAAACCATTGAAAACTTCATGACCAGCTAGGCCAGGGATCTTTGCCTGCATTGACTGCTCCACCTCACCTCTGCTCTATAAACAAATACTTTATGAGGAACTTTCTATCGTGTCAATGCAAACAAAGGGAGGATTGTTTGATTATATGGCGTTTTTCTTTTGAGCAGAGCTCGCAAATAACTGTTGATCGTTTTTCCCTTTACGGTCTGCTCAGGGAAAAGAACCAAAAAATTATGGACGCTTGCTCTCTCTCTCTCTCTCTCTTGAGCACAACTTTTCGATTCTCTTTGTTTTGGTTTTCAGTTCACTTTTTTCAGTTGAGCCATGCTTGTTGTGCTCATTCAATAACAACTTATACGGTGGTGCCACAGAAACCTCTTTCAACCAAATTCCCACCGAATTCCTTAGGTGCCACAGAAATTTTTTTGGTTGGTTTCAAACCTCTAATGTTTTGTTAGGAGATTTTGCAAAGCTCTTTTCTCACTAGCGCCTTTTGTCGAAGTGGCGCCCTCTACATGACAGCTTGCGGATTAAGGGATGGAAACTAATACCTCATGTTTGGCGCCAACAAATTTTTAAATTTTGTTTTTTTTGTGGAGAATGCGACTTAAAATTGCATAATTATTATTTAAAAATGCATCATAACAACATATAACACAATCAAAAAATGAATACAGTTAATCATTAAATTAACCCACATCTAAAATAAGGGAAATTTTTTTGGCGAGAGATTCAGCCCTGTTTTTAGAGATGGAACATCAATTGGAACATCTGGTGCTCCAACTAGATTTTCTAATTCGAAAATGAAATCTCTAAAGTTCTGTGGCACCAACGAATTTTTCGCGATTATATAAAACAAAATCTCTAGAGATTTCTGTGACACCCTCGATAGAGAGCGATCCGTCTGAGCGCTGGCACATAAACAGTCAGCAGATGAGCAAAAAAAAGAAAGGCTCAGCGTAAAAGCTCTTTTCTTTCTTTATTTGCTTGAGTGTGGATTGAGTCAGAAGCCCAAACAGACGCCTCACTCGCACACATACGCATACAAACGCAAAAGACTTTTAATTTCTTCGCGCGCGACAAAACAGTCAGCGAATGAGCAAAGCAAAGGGAAACAATAAAACTGCTTGTGTGTTGAGCGCAGACCGATTTATTCAAGAGACGAAGTAAATGGTTCATCTCTGACTTTTTGCTCAAAGGATCTGTAATTAACAGTTTTTTTTGAACAACAAAAAACGGTCAACAGATATTTGCGAGCTCGGCATCTTCTTGAAAGCAACCTCAAGGTGCTAATTTTATTCAAGACTCAACACAAGGCTGCTGAATTTAGCTTTTTCCCAAAAAAAATCCTTTTCGTCTCAGTACTTTATATAAATAGAAACACTTTGGCTTAGCTTTGATACTCACGAGTTGTTCGAAAGTATTTCTATTCTTATGTCTCTCTCAATAAAAACTCAAAAAAGATTTTAGATGATTTAAGTTTTGTAATAATTTCGTCTTTCATTTGCTTAAAATAACAAAGTTTTCTAATATTAGAAGTTTTGAGAAAAAATTACATATTTAACTAGACCTTCCATGAAAACATCGTATATTTCCCAACTTTAAAATAAATAAGCCCGTAAATTTTCACAACTTTTTTGAGCGAAGATATTCAATTTTGAATACTTGTGTTGGAAATAACAAAATTTTCTATTGCCCAAAGGTATGCAATGCAAAAACATTGCAGAAAATGTTTAAAAAAACATTGCATACTTGTGGGCAGCGAAAAATGTTGTCATTTCGAACACATAAGCTTCAAACGGAATATATAAAAGATTTAAAGATCAAAAATATGTGCAGGTTTCAGACAAATCATGCGGAAAATCGACAAAATTTGGTGGAATTTTCAAAAATTCTGATGTGTTGGAGAATACTTGAAAATCATTTAGAATCGCTACCTTTAACACAGTCTTAGGCTAAAGTGCGACTTATACATACTCAATACTTGCCTCTGCTCACAGTTTTTGCGACTAAACATATTTATATTTATTCTGATATGAGAAGACAAAGTCTAACAGTACCGATTGGTTATTTAAGCAGCAGTAAAGACGACCAAACTACGTGGTGGTATTGTGTGAGTTAAATATCTATAAATTTCTTTTAAAATATGAAGGCATTTTTCTCATATTTCCCCAGCAAGAGTGAGAATTTGGAAGATTATCTAATAATTATATGAGACACATAAATGCCTATGCATAGCATTCACCACAAGCATTCGTCCACAAGTCGAATCATTAATTTTGAGTAGAAACTCAAACAATTGACATGCAGTTCGATCAACCCTTGCCAAACAATGGCCAGTTGCCAGCTTCGATAACGACAACCAGTTCCATTTGATTTCTATAAATCAATGTGTGCTACACAAACTGTCAAAGCAACGGACCAAACTTTCCATTTTCTTGTGGCTGCAGCGTCGGCGGCTTTTATTAGAAAAGCTCGCACATTTAACAATAAATCAAAGTGCGGCCGCAGCAGATCAAACGACGCACAGTCAACCGCAAATTCGACCAAAACTCTTGAAGAATTCCAACTATTTCGCAGTGGCCGCCGTATTGTCAAAGTGCGCGTCTTGTAAGCGGCTAACGAACTGTGCAACAGTGTATTTCGTTCATTAAGGCGATTAAACCAGTTTTGACATTTTAATTAAGCCTGTGCCACATTGCGTATGCGCATTTTCCGCAGCTGCTTGCTGCCCCAAGGTCAAGATCATAGATCATAGGCGAGCGCTTATCGTCGTCAACAACAGCGGCTACAACCAGCCAGCCAGCTTATCGGGCATATCAGTCGCCTGCATCTGCATTGCCCGTGTCCTGCAGTGAGCAGCCGCGACAAGGCTCAGAAATTTGCATTTACCAGACTGTCGCCCACTTAATTACGCAGCAACGCAGTCGTCGCCGGCGTTGCAACAACATGTTGCACACTAACAAGCATGCCACCGAGCGCACACCCAACAAAGATTGGGCACTCAAAAGCTAATGAGAACGGAGGATGTCGCAATGATGGTGGATTGATATAAAACGATGGTTTATTACAATGAGAATAAA